>NJDC01057877.1:152141-177301 GCA_002245475.1 Calephelis virginiensis
ATTATTGGATAACATGATTTATTACCTACATTTGCTTCTTGTACTAAATTCTGAAAGTGAAGAAAGCAAATATACTTAATAATTATTTTTGCCAGTCAGAGCGCCTGGAAGTAACTAAAATTTAATCTGCAGTTGTAATAAAATGCTACAAATATGTTACAAGTTTTCTATGAGATATACTTGATACTTCTTATCCTTAACTAATGACATTTCACTCGTAATTATTTCTCTAATAATATGTTCATACTGTTTTTATTGTTTTTTTTTAATTTTTCCGTGCTCTAACGAGAAATCAGTTGGCTAGTTTCTTAAAAGAAAATATATTAAACTAGCAGCCGGTCCCATCTTTGCATAGATGTATAAACTTGTATAATATTATACATATAAAACTTCCTCTCGAATCACTCTATTTAGAAATACGTTTTTTAGTTCTAAGAATCTAAGCATATATAGGGACAGACAGCGGAAAGCGACTTTGTTTTATACTTTATAGCAAAGAAACAAGGGAAACATATTGTTACTTTGTTAATTAAGTGATATATATCACATATGTACAGGCGCTTAGATCAACGACTACATTTTTATATAAATAACAACAACACAACAGCTTGGATACAGTTCTACTTGTTTCATTTAATACTTTACCTTTACGGGTTGGCTGGAAGAAATTTATTTTATTAGAGATAAGCTCGCCTTTTGTTCTTTATTTTTACTTTTAAGTATATTTATTTTTTAGACTAGTATTAAGTTTACTAGTCATTCTGTCTAATCTAACTGACTTTGATACTTAAACAATAATCCAACAATTAAAAACATTAAATTATCTACAAACTGCAGATACATCTGTCATACACGATCGCATTAGAAAGGAAAGAGCACTCTTAATATATTTAAATTCAGCGTGTTATAATAGAAACTGCCATCGATATCACACATATTGTATTTGTTTATTTTGTACCAGCATTCAGTTTCGGGCGTCGATTGGTCAATAAAATAATATTTTGTTTAATTTTAAATTGGGTAAGTGTGAGTCGAACGAGCTCACACGGTTTTTTCTTTTATAAATTTCCATATTCGATTTCAAAATAAAACATTATAAATTTGTTTAAAAACTAGCTTTGTTATATTATTTATTTAATGTATATGTAAATAAATAAATATCCCTATATGTATATGTATATATTATATATGGAAGGGGATAGTGATTACGCCCCTGACTGTTTCTAAATGACCTCGTAACGAAACACTAAATCGTTGGATGTTAGGTCTTTCTCGTTGGAGTGGTAACTAGCCACGACTAACTATGTTGCGCCTAGAGGCGTGCAATTTAATACATTGTTTCTACAAGGTAAATGAAGTACTCACCATCTTTATTTTTTGTAAATAACTCTGTAACGTAACGCTTTCGGATATGTTGACCCTCATACTTTTTTGTTTGTACAAGTATCCACTATTTATATTTGTAGGAATTATTGTTTGCTGCCATTTTGTAAACAACTCAAAATGGCGGCGGTCGACTAAGCCACAAAGGTTCAAACCCCTTTGGATTTGAGTAAAATGATGTTAGAAATCTTAATGTCATTTTTAGAAACCAAATATAACATGCTGCGTGTACAGGCTTAATGAAAAAAGTCGTTAATTAATTATAAGTACCTATGTGCTTATTAGTATGTAGCTTAACTTTAATTATTTTATATTAAAGGAGTTCACAAAATAGACACATTTGTCGTATATCCTAGTACCTATGATATAGGTACGGCTAAATTATACCGAGTTGAAATAAAAAAATGTGACAAAAGAAATGTGGATAAAACTACAATCAATGGGTAATAAATTAACAAATATGATTCCAAATGTTTTATTACGTATTTAATTATAATTAACTATGTTACATAAAGTCTTTGTTATAAAATATAAATTCGTGATAGCTCCGAATTATGTATAAATATCGGTAATGAAAGATGCATCTAGAAATATTTATAACAGTTGGAAAAATTAAACTTTTTAATTTTTTTGCGCTTGTACTTTTTAGACGATTAGTAATCCAAGTAAAAGTAGCAGAATGTGTCTTTCCCCAGGTCATAGACAACTATTGCTTGTACTGAATTCTAAATATTATGAATCATGCAACCAAAAGAATGTATGTATAAGTATTTGTTTTTCACTCTTAGCTTAAGAACAGAATGAGCGCGAAGACTATAGCTGCGCATATGGAAGAAAACTATGGGGTTTATCTCACTAACTCAATTGTGAAGCCAAGGGCACCAGCTAATAAAATATATAGTAGAAAAGTACTAGTGTAGCTTAAAACGTATGTTAGCACTTAAACAAAGAAACTTTAACTTTAACTCAGTAGCTCAATTGGTTAGAGCATTCGTCGGCTTGAGACGAAAGGTTACAGGTTCAAATCCTGTCTGGGGCGAAATTTTTTCTTTCTTTAAAATTTATAGTAAACAAAGAAACTTCACCAAGTGTCGATGATAGATATTGAAAACCTATTCTTTAACTTCTTTCAGCTCGAACCCCTTAATGTTATCAGTATGCATCCTGTGATCCTGGTTTTCTGGATAAGATTTTTTGAAGTTCCATCCAAAGCTCCTTTGAGTCCCATTCCTATTGAAGGTAGGACTGGAAGGGAGAGAGTCTCCTACTCTTGAGAGTGTTGAGGAATCTTCCTTGCTGAGGGAGAAGTTAGTGGGCGTGGGTGAAGACATGGTGGGGGTGTATATGATAGGTTCAGAGTGCTTCATGTCTTCCTCGAACTCCTTCAAACGACTAGCACTGCACAATGGTGTGTCCACCTGTTCCATTGTATCTAGGCTATCTACATCTATGACGTAAGACTCATCCTTTTTGGAATACCTGAAAAAAAAAACCACACTTTATCAAAAAACGGATCTAAAAGTTTAAGTAGATGATGTACTGCTAGAACAAATGAATGATACTGTATGTATTGAACAAATGAATGTATTGTAATGTATGATATCTTGGTAGTGCTAGCAGAGATTGAAGATATACACTGCGGATATAGAAAGAAAAGTATGAGCAATAGAAACAGTAAGAATGGAGCGCTAAACTAGGAGAGGTTTTGCGTCAAGTTGTAGTTTTATGCTTGTATTCATTATAGTGAGAGCAGAGAGAAAGTGGGATTCATAAGAAAATGGTATACAATGAGTAAAGCCATGCTTCGTTGTTTCGGTGATGTGGAAATAGCATAACAAATGATATTTTGACATCAGATATACAATGCGGACGAGGATGGTTATAGGTGCTTGTGGAGGCTAAGGTTTACATTCCGCGGCCAAATTATTTGCGTATTATCCTTGATTTTTAAATGTGGATGAAGCTAGGCATCTCTGCAAGGATCGTGGCATATGGCACTCGATACACTCTGTCTAGTCCGCCAACAAAGATATGTATGTGCATATATATGTGTGTTATTAAAATAATTAGGCACAGGAAAAGTGCAAAAACCGACTCCGACTATTATAGATAGATAGCTAACGATTCCGAAATGGTCCTGTATAAATTTTATCAACATTCTGCTATTAGTAGTTTTTGAGTTACACAGTTTACTAGTAGTTTTTAATAGTGCACAAATTTTCTCCTGTCGGGTCCACCTCGCAATCAGGACCTATCTTTCTAATAAGAAACATCAAAATCGGTAGGCTATAGGCCTAGTAATCGCGTAACAAACTAAAAAAGAAAGGTTCCGCGTAACATATAACGAAAAATTAAAAAAAATAAACACAGTCGAACTGAGAACCTCCTCCTTTTTTGGAGTCCGTGAAAAACTGCAAAAATGTTAAAAATTATGGTAATACAAAAAAAAATTCGGATATATTTGTATGGTAACCGATGATAGCAGAAGAATCGAACCTATATTGACCTAAAACAGTGCAGAAAATAGCTGTTTAGTATATTGAAATTCATACCTCCTGAACGGAATATGTTTAGAAATTTTAAAAACTTATTGTTATTTTTTCCGATTTTTTTTCAGACAACCCAATGTCAATGTGTTCACGTAAAATAGCCCTTATGTTAATTTTTTTTTCTATGATTTAAATTAATTACTTGCAAGTTACTTTCATTTGAAAATAACTGGCAACAACATACCTGTTTGTATCTGACAACCCTGGTAAATAACAGGCAACCCAACTTCTGCACATTTTTACTAAGGTAACGTTATGTATTTTAGGTAATTATATTATTTTTCTTATTATCTTAATAGCGTAGTAGCGTATTTAAGTAATGACAAGGAAAACCCATTTTAAATATTTTAATACTAAATGTATTGTAACATACGTTTTTTCCTATTATCGGCTCGGTGTAGTTCGAATTGGGTTCGGATCTTAAACCATAATTTGTATTATATTTAAAAATAATGAAACTAAAAAATCTGAGTTTAGCAAAAAAAATCTTAAACATTGACGCAACTTACTAAAAAATCATCAATATCCATTAATGATTGGCGGAGAATTGCATAACAAACAAAAAAGCAAAATTTAAAACTTCTTCCTTTTTGAAATTGGTTAATGAGCAAAAATATCGATCGCATACGAAAATTGGTGTTTTTGGCTCATCTATCGCGTTTTGATCGCTGATTGCTAAGATTACATAATAGCCGCGTCAATATTTTCTCATCCGGCTATGGATTCTTTCACGATTCCTACGTATATTATTTTTCTGTAAAAATTAGATTCGAAGGTAACTAAAAACCATACTAACTCCAATACATTCTTGAATCTGTATCCCCAATTGATCTCCTTGGAAAGGTATGAGGTCCTGCTCTGAGTTACTGTCCCCATGCTCTTCGACGATCCAGTAAGGCAAACTACTATTTCAAATCTGCAACCAATATTTATTTTTAACCAATGACAGTATTTAGTACATTACTTTGCAGTAATCGATTTTGTAGATTAGTGGTTTGGCCTCGAAATTGACTTCTTCACATCGCCGGGTTGGGCAACAAAAAAAATAGAAAATTTATATTTTCAACTTTCTAATAAAAATAGCGTCGCCCGGGATTGGGGATTTGCCCAATTGGCGTTAGGCTTGCCATCTTTCACATTGTGGACTCAGTGCCTTCGGCTAGTTGTGGCTGCCCTGGCTCTGCCCACTCCTTCAAGGATATGGGCTTGAAGATACATTAATATTAAAATTAACACGGAAAATGTCAGATCCAATGCCTAGGATCTTCTTTAAAAAATAGTTTTTATAGACTCTGTAGTTGATAAATAAAACAAAAAACTGAAGCCATAAAAAGAGACAGCGACAAAAGTCAGAATAGGATTTTTTTGCGTTAGAATAAATTTCGATATACAGAGATTTGAAAAATGAGGACGGTTTTATGGTTCGTTTGTGACTGAAGCTACTCAGTACTAATCAAGACTAGTAAGTAGCACGCTTTTCTAAACGTTTCACCCGCCCAAGCCATGCCAAATATTTTCCTTAGAACATGGCTCTCCTGATAGTATGAGATAACTGTGACCTACAGACACCATAGATGTTGTAGGTACGTTGCAGTCTTGTGACTGAGGTGTTGGGCCAGTTGTGCAAGTCTGTTACCCTACCTCTACCCTATCCTCCTGACCAGAATATATATCATTATGGCAAAAATTATAAAATTGCGCCGAAGATGATAGGTTAGTCCGTTGTCACAATTTTTAAAGAAAAATAAATTCATGTCTCGTTTGAAACTATTTTTCTTTTTTTAAAAAATATCTGAAATATATTCTAAGCATGAGAAAAGTGCTAAAAGTAGTCGCCTCTGTGGTCTAGCGGTTCAATTGTCGGAGTTTACTGCATGCGGTCCCGGGTTCGAATCCCGGGTCGGGCAACAAAAAGAAAATTGGTTGTGTCCAATTTTCCAAATAAAAAGACCTTGCTCGGGATTGGATATGTGCCCGGTTGGCGATAGGCTTGCCACCTATCATATTGTGGGACTTAGTGTCTTCGGCTAGTCGTTGGTGCACTTCGGGGATATGAGCGTGAAGATACGTAAAGTAGTCTGTTTTCTTTACCTATAGTCCATCATTTCTTGAGCGGATAGATCATAAAGCGGACTCTCCGCATCAATGACGTGGACGACGGTGATTGGCCACAGCAAAAATGCTCGAGCTTCTTTTAATTTTAAGTTGTGGATGTAGTTCTGCATTAATTCTCCTTCCAGAGTCCTGTTGGATAAAATTATGTAAATTCTAAATTCACATTCCTCAAAAAATCTACAATATTAATAATAATTAACTAATAACAATTTAAACGCAGTGAAATTGCAAAATCCCCACTCCAATTCTTCTTTTATTTCTTTCTTTGGTTTTTGGCATTCGCGTTAGCATTTTGCCATTAATCAAGTAGAAATTTGTATCAAGTTAACCGATTTACCAAAATCGGGTTGCAATATTCAAAATTAGTCACAAGTCGTTAATAAAAGTCATGTCGGCACTTGAGAAAAGCTGTGGCCTCATTACTCAAGCTCATATGGTTACGAATAGATTTGGCGACAACGGGGATCGACCGAAATACTGTCTATTCAAAATCGTGGGAAACTGGGAACATACTCGTCCCATCTTCCCCCGAAATATTATTTAATTTATAAATTCATTTCGTGAACTCAAATCGCGTTACTTGTTTACTGGTATTAATGAAATAAACTTGAATATTTAGAGGCATGATTAAAACAAAGTGTGACTAGGCATACATTTTTATACTAAATTAAAAACTGTATTTTCCATTTTGATAGTGTAGCGATTCTTTCATTTATTAAAAATTAACAGTTGTAACTAGCGACAAATAAAGTAATGTTAAACAGGTTTCAGCGATCTATTTTAAATTAGACTATGATTAATCAAAAAAAGTTCAGAATTTCTTTTTTATTTATTAGTGTCGTAGTTTAAGTTCAGTCTTAAAATTGTAACTATAACTATATAAAATCATCAACAATTATTAAACAAAAATAAAGTAAATATAGGTACGAAAGTATAAAAATATTCTTCAAAATAATATACTAATAAGTAAAAAAAGCGGATTCCGAAATTTTTTTTTGATAAATCATAGACTGATTTTATTTGGCCTGTGTAGTTTAGCGGTCCACGTATGGGACTTGACTGCATGAGGTCTCGGGATCAATTCCCGGGTCGGTAAAAAAAAGAAAATTTGATTTTTCCAATTATCTAATAAAAAATAAATGTTGTTCGGGATTGAAAATGTGCCCGGTTGGCGATAGACTCGTCACCTATCACATTGTGGGACTTAGTGTCTTCGGCTAGTCGTGGGGTATGCCTCTGGTTATGCCTCTTTGTAGCTGTTTAAGGATATGATCGTGAAAATACCTTGATTTTAGATAGGACTCCAAAACCTGTTTAACATTACCGTATTAGTTGCTATCTACTGTTAATTTTTAGGAAGTAAAAGAATCGCTACACTATCAAAATGGAAAATACACTTTTTATTAGAACGAAATTTTGGAACGAAGTTCCTTATTGCGCATTGTGAATGGGGGCTAGACGTAAAAAAATCTTTCGAAAATGTTGTCACGACACTCGACCGGGTTCGAATCCAGGATCGGACATATTTTTTTTATTTTTCATTTTCTATTTTTTTTATTATCATTTTCACTTTTTTTTATTATTTTATTATTTTTTATATATTTTTTTTATTTCATGTTTCTCTGTCTGTCTCTCTCTATAAGAGAGATAGAGATAAAGATTACTAGAGATTGAGAGAGAGAGAGCGGGGAGAGAGAACTTCGTTCCATCCGGGTGTCCCTTGACACCTCTCAACTTTTTTTAATATAAAAATGTATGCCTAACCAAACTTTGTTTTACTCATGCCTGTAAAATACTCAAGTTTATTTCGATAATACCAGTAAACAAGTAGCGCGATTTGAGTATTTGAGTTCGCGAAATGGATTTATAAATTAAATAATATTTCGTGGAAGGTGGGACGATTTTGTTCTCAGTTTACCCCGATTTTGAATTAGGGGGAAGACGCGACAAAAATTCTCACTTTCCCCCATTCGGGGGAAAGCATTCGTGAGAAACTGGGAATAGACCAAGAAATACACGATACGCTCATTTCTTTATAATTATTTCATTTGTGCACTTTCACTGAACAAAATTGTAAAAAATGCCATCAAAATTGACTAATAATTAGTAATTACACTACATATAAACACGAAATTCAATAGTTATGAAAAAACTTCGGTCATCTTTTCTCTCGATGGCGCCAAAACTCATGAGACTCCAATTACAAAGACGAATTTGATCACTCGTTTTACGAAAGGTAAATCATAATTCCGAGTTGTTTCTATATAAATTTCATTATGATAAGACGACAGTATATTGTAAAAATGCCAATAAAAACGCAGTTTTTATGGAATTACGACAAAATCGCATCTGAATTTTCAGATGACACATCACATTAAAGTGAAGTCAGGATGGTATCTTAATTTTTGAATTAGAAAATCGACAGCTTTACCTTCTATGGTTACTATAACTCAGAGTTCTGGAATGGAAATTCTTTGTATTTAAATTTCGAAGGCGGGTTTTTAAATTGCACGAATTTTCATTAAAATTAAATTTAACTCAAAAAAAGTAACACATATTTCAGTCAAAGCGATTAAATCGATCTAATAAATTTTGTTGTGTAATAAATCTATATTTTGGTTTCGTTCTTTCAAGTTCCTTCATACTTAATAGGTTTCAGCATATAGGCAGTGATGGTGCTATTTATCATGTGGAGGTTGAGGAGGTCCCACACCCTGAACTGCAAACAAAGCTCTCCATCTCGAAGACACACCTGAAAAATGTTTGATTATGTTTTATTGTTGTAATAACTTTTTACTCGTTTATTCACACTTTTTATAAAACATAATGAATCAATTTAGACAAATCAATTAATAAATTCCTTTAGATGACACGAGTACATTAATCAAACATAATATAATTAAGACAATTATATGCTTTTTTGTGAGTGATTTTAGAATTCTCTTGTAGGGAAGACTATAGCTTTTTAAGGGATAACACTGAGAACACATAATTGTATTAATAAGAGGGAAAGAGAGCCACTTAGCCACTGCAACATTATAGACTTTGTAACATTTGAAGTGTCTATGGATGTGATTATCGCGTCACTGGCCTGGACTCGCGATGATAGACTGCACATATCCGTCGCAAACCATACCCTCAAAACTGGTATTTAACTATTCATTAAATTTAAGTTTTCCGTGGTCGTGTTTATAATAAACCCAATCTTTGCTGGCGCCTCTCTAGCTGCCATCCAGGAAAGCAAATAACATAGGTCTAAACGAGTATATTAAGATACTTACAGTAGCCTTCTTGCTGAAGCCCACGGAGCTCATGTGGCGGTTGGGTCTGACCAGCTTGGTAAACAACAAACTGGATAAGCCACCAGAGAGCGCTGTTCCCGCAACTATCTGTTTATAAGCAAGTATATTGGTTGTGGTTAAAATATATTTTTTATAATATAAATAAATATACAAATCAAAGAAATTCAAGTTTCTTATACTTATTCATTACATTCCGATCCATGCAATTTAGGTAAGAATCATGTCAATCACGACAGCTTTCATACAAAAAAATCCGAATAGAAATCGGACCATCCGTTCAAAAGTTATAATGCCACAGACACACACACAAACACCTAAAACACGCACACACATATAGACTCATAAACTTATAATACTCTTCTTCTTAAGTCGGGGGTTTAAAAAAGAAACGAAACGGACCTCATCATAATTTGAAATCATCAACTAAATTCTAAAATATTGGCCTATATCCTACCTCCAGCACCATAACAATGATTCCCTCTGGACACTCTTCGTTTGGATACCTTACACCGTAACCAATGGTCATCTGTAAATATCATCAAAAGTTAGGCATATTTATTTGACTCCCTCCTCAAACATGAAATTGATACGAAAGCTCCGAAGTACCCAGGGCCAATCTATTGAGGGCAAGATGGGTGTTCTTATTATCCTACTAAACTTGTAACGTCAGACTTTGAGGGTATATTAAGGTATTATGTGACAGCAACCTTTATGAGGGCCTGAGTCGCGCATAACTGGCACTTTCTGATTCTTTAACGTTGCATAAAGGGATTGCGATATCTCTTAATACAGTATTCTGTACAGCAATGGTAATAAGGAACGTATACTATCTTATTATTAAACAAGGAGTAAAGTACGCCAATGTTCAATCTCGTATTATATTAGATTGGTGTCAATATGGATACCTCGAAAGCACGTCAGAGTAGTAGATTTTTCAAATACAATATTATAGTCCTTATTATAACGTGATACAGACTACAATGACAACCCAATTTTACTCCAGCCTTGTACGGACGGAGTAAATTACGCCAAAGTTCAACCTGGTATCATAATCTTTATTACAATGTGACACAGACTATAATATCAACTTAATTTTACTCCTACCTAAGTCCATGTTTATTAATAAGACGGTCAAAGATTTATTTTATCTCCGCCACTACATTTCACTTTCGGAGATGTTGATCAGTTTTCATGCACATTTTCCATTCATGTGCGTAGTGCTTGATAAAGAATGGATTCCCAGTTGAAATAGTATTGTATAGAAAGCATTGTATAATGAAGACGTTCTTATTTATACAATATTTTTGCGAACCTGGTAAGGCGGTCTAGTCAAATAAGACTAAGGATACTACAAGAAAAATTTAAGGGTCTGTATCACATAGGTACCCATTATCCCGTAACCCAGGGTTTTATCAAGTTTTTGTTTGCAAGAACCTCTAATTTCACCGTGTACAAATATATAAAAAATCAATAATGTGTCTAATGTCAATTTCTTGAAAGAACATAATATGCTGACATAGATACTTTCTGATTTAATAACATACTATTATGACAGTTAAAAAAGTATCGATTCTAAAAACATGCCTAAAACTGTTATTCTTTTCTTGAATTTTCAGTTCTTGAATAGGCACTATCATTGCATTTCTAGTCTACAGATCTGAATAATAAAACACTATTTCCGGGAAGGAGTCGAGTTGATGACTAGGAATAATCTACCTGAGTTTCCACAGACATCATCAATAATCCGGCAAAAGAAGAGGTTCCAGTAACGCAGTGCTCCTTTCCATCACCAATATCTTCTCGGTAAGACGATGACACGATGTACCAAACCGCCGCGAACAGCAACCAGAAGCAGAAGTGGGCGACTATCATCACCAGAATTATAAATCGCCATTTGCTGTTAATCTAATTAATTGCAAAATAAGAACATTAATTATTCGGCAACAGTGCTTACAACGTCAATACAACATTTTTTAATAATACAAAACAAAATAATAGGATATATTGAATAACTTAATTTAAATAATCCATTTGAAAGTTATTTAAATGCAGTCAAACGTGTGAAAATAAAAAAATAACGGCTTTTCTCGATTGCCCTAAGTCATAGAAATACCTCGAACTTACGTTAGCAAGTAGCAGATTTTTCAAATACAAAAATGAGTAACTTCAAAAATAATTTTAAAATCCAAGAAACATAATATATACAGTAGGACTCCAAAATCCTCCTTTTTTAAAGTCTAATAAAATTTAGTAGCTGTAGTTTGACGTCGTGAAAGAAAAAAACAGTCTATTGAAATACAGATTATAATGGCGAGTCCATTGAAAAATATGAGATGATAAAAGATCTACGTTTTCCACGTGCATATAAAAATAAAAATAATACAGATACACATGAAATATACTACAAGAGTAAAACGTAGGTAAGGTCACCTGAGGTAATTGCGTACCATTTTGAGTTCGGCGACGTTTAAATTCTTTTTACAAAATATATATAATAGTTATACAAAATCTTTAATTACAAATGAACTTTAAAACAATACCAAAACAATATAAATTAGTTTGTTTTTTGTCTGTGTAATAATATAATAAGTTATAAAGGATTTTAAAAAAAACGACAATTTTAGACGCATTTTGCTCGTTTTTACCCCAAAACGAGAAAATGTATAAAAACATTAATCTCTCAAACTCATTTTCTCGTTTTGGGGTAATTGCGTCTTTAGTTAATAAAAATTTCAAGTGGCTAACTTCCATAATCGGAGTTTTTATATAACGACCTTATTTAAGCATTGAAAAGAAATATCTTAATGGATCTAAAAAATAGCTGGTTTTATGGATCGTAATAATATTTTAGTAGAGATTGGGAAAATGCGTCTAACTTTTCATCGTCGCATTTACCCCATACGCAATCCAGATGTTCTCAACATTTCAGGTGTACATAACATATACTTTGTAATAACGCAAGGCCGATGGTTAATTTGTATTAACTCTCCCTTTTACATCTACGTTCAAATCCCACCTTTGGATAGTATTATAAATTGCATTGTTTTTATGGCAGTATTTACACCCTTCTTCATTGTAAATGTTCATAAATGGTGAAAACGTAAAAATAAACTACAACAAAATCATAAACTTAATATTAACGCTTTTGCATGTTCAATATTAATTTTATTGATAAATGAATAAGGGCCTATCGGTATAGCATAGAGAAACTATCCACATCCAAAGTATTTTTTGACCGTATAAAAAGGGGCTTAGGCCATGAAGACGTAAGCTTTTGATCAATGTCCGGGCTCTTTTGCAGAATAGACCATCTGCCTTCCTTGCCAGGCAGCTCGTAAAAGGCGAGCATAGGCTTACCGTCACTAGCACCGTGACATCTGACTAGGTGGTAGAGTTTCGCAGCGACTCACCCGGATTGGTACCACCGCCTTATCTATTCCTGCCGCCATAACGTCATGACGTGTTCCGGTTTGGAGGGTGAGTTAGCCGGTAAACGTACTTTTGCCTAACATTGATGCCTAACATCCCGGCCTCAGGTCGGCAACGCACCATTACCACATTTGGTGTCTCTAAGCGGCGTGAATTTCTTACCATCAGGAAATCCGTCTGCTTGTTTGCCTTCCAATATCATAAAAAAAACTTACGATATATCTTAGTATCACCATGGCGGTAGGTATAATCTAAATTCTAAATTGAAATAAAATTTATATTTCAAAAACGGTTGTCAATCCCTGGATTTAGGACTGGCAATTACCCAATGACAGCAGATACATTTACCCCATATATTCAAATCATACCCAAAAATTTAAAGTAATGATTTCTTTAAAAATAAAACGATTTCAATTAAAATTATTATCTGTATCGATAACCACATTAAATTGCAAGCGTCATGTAATAAAATCAAAATGGTAGACTAAGGGAACTAAGAGATTCTAAAAGATTTGAAACACTCATCTCATTCGATGAAAATGGCAGGAAATGTGTGATTTTAAATATGGCTGACAATTCAAAATCGTGATGCTAAACGATTTTGAATTACAATTTCAAGTAATGATTTTAGTTAAAATAAAGTAGGATAGATGGCGAAAGTATTTTTATTTTAAATAGGATTGGAGAAATACCAAATAGACGCAATTACCTCAAAGACGCAATTACCTCAGGTGACCTTACCTTTTGAGTCAGTATTTCCTACTGTGTTATTTAATCTTATACCTTTAAATGAGCAATTCTTGTATATATATAATTGGAATCTCGGAATCGGCTCCAACGATTTACATGAAATTTAGTATGTAGGGGCTTTCGGGGGCGATAAATCGGTCTAGCTAGGAATCATTTTCAGAAAAAGTCATTTTATTCGCGTTTAAACTGAAAAATATGACTCTCCCTGACATCTATTGGAAAATAATAAAACTATTTTTTGTGAGCAATTAAGTTGTTCCAGCAGATAACGATTATTAACACGAGGTCAATGAGTGTTTGCTAAGAAATTTTATATTATTTTTGTAAAAAAACGCTTAGAAACTAATCAACTTAAACATAAACTTCCTTTTTATAATAACAAAAAGGAGGCGTTTGAGTAGTCCCAATTTAAACTGAAAATTGAGACTCTTCATGTCATCTATTGCTGACATATATTGGCGAATAAACAATACTATTTTTTGTGAGCTATAAGTTAAGGCGTTGTTAAGTTATACGAAGTCAATGAGTGTTTGCTTTAAGGTTAGACTAAGAAATTTTATAATATTTGTGTCTTCTTAATGCACGTGTTCACTTAAAAATGCTAAACTGAAAATTTTATTCGTGTATAAACTGAAAAATATGACTCTTCCTGACATCTATTGGGGAATAATAATACTATTTTTTGTGAGCAATAAAGTTGTCCCAGCAGATGGCGTTGTTAAGTGACACGAAGTCAATTAGTGTTTGTTATTAACATATGGATGAAGATGTCAAGAATAATACGTGACTTATATTTAGTTTAATAGAAATACAACAATAACAAAAACTGATACCTTTAGCAGCTGTCTTCTTTACCAGAATATGATCAAGGCGAGTCCTTAAGCAATTGGAATAAGAAACTCGAAGGATACTAATCCCAATGTTACCTACCTACTCTTGGAATCTTACAAAAGGTAAAAAATAATAGGTTGTTATACTGACGGACGATGGTATCTTCACATCCCTCCGGTAGATTTATTAAATCGTAAATTTAAAAAAAAATCAATAACCCAGGACAAAACCTATATAATATAGCTAAGAACGTTTAAAAAATCCACATCGAAATTGCTTTACTCGCTTAGGAGTTATGATGCTACGTAAGTGCATGTATGTTGGTCTCATGCCTTTCAAATATGTTATTCAAAAGTTATGATCCCACATACAGATACAAACACACTTTACAAACTTATAACAGCCCTCTTTTTCTGTCGAGTATTAAAAAATCAATTATAAGAAACAAACCACGGTGTTAACTATATCCCGCGCATATTTCATGGATTTTGCCGGTATGTTGCTCCTCACGGGGACGTTTTCCTCCCCTGTCTTGTGGACAACGCGCCGGGAGCGCATAGGTCTACCATGCTGCCTTCTGTAAGATGGAAAATCATAGCTATACTCTGTTTATATGAGCAGGCTTAATGTGAGAAAGATATAGCTGGTGTTGGAATTTTGTGAATACTGTCAATGTTTTCAGTTTTTTTTCTCGTTCAAATATGTATAATCTGACCTTTTTAACCTGACGTTCAAAAGCTGGTGTTTATATGTTCAACGGTCACAAAAACCTTTGTAAGGTCAATGTGAAATAAATATATTCTCACTAACTGTTGCTTGCGGCGTTTCCGCCGTGGTTAATGGGACGACAGGAACATTTTTTGAGATAAAAAACCGTCCTATGTGTCAATCCAAATGACCCTCCATGTGCTTGCCAAATTTATTGAAAATCGGTGTATCAGTTTTTGGGTGAAGGAGTAACGTACAAACAAACTTTCGCAATTATAAGATTAGTAAGAGTCTTATTTAACTTCTATTTGTTATGTATGGAAATCAATTTCTCCGTCATTCCTGAACCGATATTATTTTTTTATTTGAAGGGATGCCTTCAGAGGTGGTCCCATTTCTAACAAGTCTGGATCTATGACAGATTTTCTTAGAAATCAAGAAAAGTACTTAGTTTCTGTGTATACTTGGATGACTTACTGATTGAAATCTATGTCGATTTATTGTAGTTTTTTGGCGATAAAATTATTAAAAACTAATGATAAACTTACCACCGTGACATCTGACTAGGTGGTAGTTTTGCATCGACGATTGCACGAGGCCGGAACATGTCAACGGCAAGCACTGACGTTAAGGCAATCCGGCCACGTCGCTGCGAAACTCTACCACCTAGGATGTCACGGCGCTAGTAACGGTAATGACCTATGCTCGTTTTTTACGAGCTGCCTGACAGGAAGGCAGATAGTCTATTCTGCAAAGGAGCCCGGACTAAAGACGGAGAGAAACAAAAACAACAGGTTGTAATATTATATTAAGACTGTAAATATAGATTTGGTATTGAAAAAAATGTTTTTGACGGAAATGTTTAGAACTTTTCACGGCCTCATTTATCAATATAAGGATTTTTTATCGGCGGCAGTAAAAAAATGCTTTATCGATTACGAGTCAATCTCCTTTGTGACGAACGCCTTTGTTCGTTGGTAGTTTTTGAATTATCAAATGAAATCACCCTAAGTTTACTTCAACCAACTCAGATTGAACGTAGAAATATAATTTCGGTTAGACACTATGATTTTCTTTATGAAAAAAAGCTAAGAAAATTGCATATTTTTATTCCGTCAGATAGCGAACAAGCTCACGGCTCTCCTTGACAGCCAACACAACCATAGATAATATAATCAGAATCAGAATCAGAAAAATCTTTATTCACTTGAACCATACAAGTGGTATTTGTGCGCGTCGACATTTTTTAAACTACCACCGGATCGGAATCGTGGCCACCCACTGAGAAGATCCGGCGAAAGAATCTCGGCGTGCTTGTCTTTTTTCAATAATAATAGTTACAATATAAACTAGATTAAAAATATAAATTATAATCTTACTTTAACTTAATTATAAGGTACAACAAATCACATTACAAATTGCAGTGGGAGATTGAAACCTCTATTCCCAAGCATGTTCATCTTCTAAATACTCTTGGAAGGCAAACAAGCAGACGGATTTCTTGATGAAAAAAAAATCACGCCGCCTAGAGACACCAAAGGTGCGTTGCCAACCTAAGGCCGGGATGTTAGGCCTCGAGCATAAGTAAGTTTTCCGGCTACCTTACCCTCCAAACCGGAACACGTCATGACGTTATGGCGTAATAAGGTAATTTTTGACATATTTATGCTTTGATACGTTTTTTAAACTTATTTAGAGGTAGATCTTTAATACCAATGGGCATCTTATTGTAGAAACGTTTAAAAACTTATTGACCCAAATAGGATTTACTAATTTTTATGGAGACGAGTGCGTAGGTATGTATTATATAGGTGCATTACTATCCTGAAGCCGAGGTTTTAAGCCTGTTGCACAAGTCTACCGGCTACCCTATCGTCTGAACAGGAATATGACAGTGTCATTATTGCGGATGGAATAGTTAAGGCGTTAGATCCCTACGCGGGTAATTTTCTGCACAGTACTTCAACACCAGTGGTTTTATAAGTACTTATGTAAACTAATGAGCTGCCAGGAAGAGCGCAGATGGTCTATTCTACCAAAAGGACCCGAAACAATGCTAGGAAAAAATCCTAAAAAATCCTTAGATTAAAAAAGGTGTTGAACGAAAATATTATCAGTTTCGTTTAATAATTTGTATGTTGGTTGGTGCGGCCTCTTTCGCAGAATAGACCATGTGACGCTGGACGCTGATAGAGTTAAAATCGGCATTGGTTTAAACAAAGCGTATATAAATACTACGTAACAAGAGGCGGGACTTCCACACATACATAGCAAACCCGAATTTGTATAAGGTTTAGTTGAAAAGTATAAACCGTATAATTTGAAAGTAAGTCTAAAGGCATTCAGATATAAGGCAACTAGTGTCATATGATTTGGGCGAATAAGAAACAAAGCAAACTTATTTTTTTTTATTTTTTGATATGAAAGTTGCGCCAAACTGGGTTTAAATTTAAATGTGTATTTTGGCGGAATAAAACACATTAAACATAGGATGTATCTTATCTCCAAGGTTTCATTTACCCACCTACCTTGACATACCCACAAGTTTGATATTTATTTCGCACGATAGTGGGCAACGAACCTTTTATTGCCAATAAAGCAAGTTATGGTTCTTGCAAACGTCTGTATCATGACTTAACGAGATCAAGAATTCACGAAAACAGTCACAAAAGTGTTTTTTTAGGTTTCGGTGTTAACACTTTTTAAAAGTTTAATGACAACACTTTTATATTTATATCAGTTATAGTTTTTACCCGCGTCTTCGCTCGCATTTAAGACATCAAAGAAAGTAAATATCTTCGCGCTCATATCCGCAAGGATGTTGGCATAGGCACGCCCCACGACTAGCCGAAGACAGTAAGTCTCACAATTTGATAGCTGGTAAGCATAATATCACAAGATGCCAACCGGCCACTTATTAAATTCCGGGTAAAATAGAAAATACTTATATGTTTTTTTGTTGCCCGTTGTATAAATACATCACTTCAAATATCTCTAAGAATAGAATTATAGATAAATGTACAAAGTTAGATGTTTATACAAAGTTAATATACAAAGTTTAATAAATAAACTCACATACATATTTACATTTTATTTTTATTTTTTATCTTTTTTGTAGGGGGACTTATGTCGCTAAAGCGATTACGTCAGTCCCATCGGACCTATCTTATAACTATATCTAAAGAGAGTGAGAGGCATCGCTGCTCTAGGCTACTTTTAATTAACAAATCTATATACGTCAATTGCCGACTCTGACCCCGGGTTACACAAGCGCCTTTATACTACCATCTAGTTTGTTTATTCGCCATTTGGCGAACAGTGCCTCTCGATTTCCCTTGTTTTGGGTACACTCCATTAATATGTGTTGGACATCTTCTCTTTTTCCACATATTAAATATTTACATTAGTACGGATTATTTTAGGTCACTGATTGAAATTATAAAATACCCTAAAATGTTATTTGTATGATCTTGAACTGTAAAAAAATCGTGCTATGAAATATAAAAGAGCTGGTGGATCCAAAATAATACGAGTATATTTTGACATAATGTGAAATGTGACTCTAAAAAATCGGTCAAGTGCGAGCCGGATTATCTATTCCTTATAATTTGATTGATCCGAATATCTATATAGGTTGATAATTCAGTCTACATGTCACTTAAACCATTTTGCTTTTCACTGCTGACGTCCATTGCTAGATATAGGCCTCCCCCAAAGAGCGCCACAAGATACGGTTACCAGCCGCTTGTATCCAGCGACTCCCGCGAAACAACAATATACAAACGTCTATATTATACCTGATTTTGTCACTTGTACGTTCCTGGGTTCAACATTTAACTCTGAGTTAGCGCTTAGCTAGGGTAAAATTACTATAAAATTCACAGATTAACTCATTATTAAATTTATCCCAAGTTTGCGCAAACGGCCTTAGGGTCACTTGCACGTTCCTGGGTTAAAGTATTTAACTGAGTCAGCATCTGACTTGGGTTAGTTAACGTTAAATTTGACATTTAACTCATTACGAAATTTTAATATTGGGGTTACATCAAATTTTCTACTAAGAAACTTTTAAACCAAACCTTTTTAATTTTACCTGAACTTCTTGGCTTTCTTTTTTCTCCTGGTGTATCGAGAAGAATATCCTGGTGCAGTCGGGGATGTCGTATCATTGCCGGTGTAAGTACTCTCTACAGTTTCAATCGTGTCATAAATATCCGTAGATACTACAGAACCAACGAGTGGCTGTGTGGAAGTATCAGAGAGTTTCTTTGTTTCTGACTTAGGAGTTTCAGTTTCAACATCGATGGTCATAACCAACCCATCATCATAATGTTCATCTTCACTTGACCACTGTGAACTGTACAACCCATCAGAATTCCCAGGATCATTAGCGTTAGTTGTGACTGTTGGAAATACAATTTCCTTCCCTTCTACATAAGTTTGTGATATTCTGTAATGTTTCTTTAATTCTTCATTCGTATATACATCTGTGTCGACGATTCTTGGTATTTCAATGGATGATCGTCCTGATCCGTTACCTATTGCTTCAGAATAACTGAGAGATCTTTCCAAAGCCCTATTACGGCTTCCGCGTCTTTCATTTTCATAGTTCATCTTATTGAAGACTGAACACACTTATGTTATAATCTTATCTACTTATAATTAAATCATTGACACTTGTATAAAGATTATTGTCATCATTGTTATTAGATTTAACACATATATTACAAACACTCGTTTTTATTACACTGTATTTACAACTCTTAAAACTTTATTGTATTAACTTGTTTATTATTGATTATTACTAATTGTTCTTATATTATATCTTATATTATATAATCAATAGATTATATTCAATTAAATTTTATTATCAGTATTTACGTCAATTTTATAATATTTTTATTGATATTTTTAACAATTTTAAATGTATAAGTTCTAAATGTCTTAGTGAAACTAAGTCTCCTTATCGGTTCTTCAAGATAACACCTTTATCCTAAAAGATAAGGAATATTTGTTGATATGCTTCGTTTCAATCAATATTCGTGACCTAGAATTCATCACAAATACCCGCATTTACATGAGCTAATTATGCGTTTGTATTATTTTATGTGTTATTGATATCTAGATTACTTAGTTTACAATAGTAACCTTTTAAGCATTTAAGAGAAGGTATTCGAAAATAAATTTCGGAAGGTAATCCTGAGCTTTAATTAATTATACAGGTCCTTAGCGTAGATATTTGGGTCGCGTAGTTCGTGAGTAGTCGGCAATAGTTACGCTATTGCCGACTACTCACGAACTACGAACACGCCGGAACGTGTTGGCAATACACACACACATTAAACTTATAACATCCCTCGTTTTAAATCAATAGGTAAACCAAAATTCCAAGGTTTAAATCGGGACATACATCGTAATCGGTTGTTTTAAATTTTAATTATAAAAATATTGAAATACATCGATATGACTTTAAAATATCTATTTAATGATACCCCTCATAACATAGTCGAAAATTCTCTTTCATTTTTACTATGTTCTGTGTGTAATATTATGTGGTCTACACCATTTTTAACCACCAAAGGAAAACGAGGGATGTTATAAATTTTGACGTGTGTGTGTGTGTGTGTGTGTGTGTGTGTGTGTGTGTGTGTGTGTGTGTCTGTGGCATCATGACTTGAATGGAATGATCAATTTCAATGTAGAATTTTTGATTGGAAGCTAACGTGCTCGAGACGTTTCTTAGCTACATAACACATAGGTTTTGTCGGGTTCATTGTTTTATTTTTATTTTAGGACTAATATTATTTAATACGTTATAATGTCAGTTGCATATCTACGATTAAACGAATCGATGGTCTTGAACTAGGTACGATTCTTGCAATGAAGAAACATACATACATAGTTTGGTAACCTTCCTTTGCGTTGGCACTCGGGTCACTTGGTTTCAAACGAGGACCAAATGATGCGTTGAGACCATTAAAAGGAAAATTTACACCCTTATTGATCGAGTATGCACATTGATATGTAATACTTCGATAGGATGTGTGGTCGATGTTCGATGGTTTTTAGTATTTTGTTTTGGATAAAAATAATAATTTGTATTTGTCAACCCCTGAAGCAAAACACGGAATGGATATTACACGCACTTTGGTTATTTATTTCCCTTTTGAAGCTATTTGAGACCTAGCAATTAAAACACTGATGAATGATGGTATAACTGAGGTGGTCTGACGATGGAGAGTTAGAAAATAAGCAATGTAACCCTGGAATGCCTACAGGTAAGCCCATCAAGTTTGGACTATTTTCATACGTGATCTGATCTGATCATATCTATTGATGATGAGGACTTGATGACAAGGACCTGATGAGAAAACTGCGAGGTAGCTGATGGATTTATCTAAAGTACATAAAAAGAGAGATAAAAAAAGAGAGAAAATGTTTGTGTGTGTGTGTGTGTGTGTCATAACTTTTGAAGGAAAAGACCGTGCGTCGTGGGTTCATTGAATTTTTTGAATCTTAAGATTTTTATTTATATACTTTAAGGATCAAAATTGCTACTGATCCTGTACATCTCTCAAATTAAAAAATAAGGATTTCAATGTAACCCTGACCATTTATAAAATTAAAATAAAACAAAGTTACTTCACAAAACTTTTATTAAAATTAAACCAAAAACATCCAAAAAAACAGGTATAGGCAGAGTAGCTAGTAATAATAAAAAGTGATATTAAAACTTTTGATACTGAAAATTTGAGAATAAAAAAAGATTTGAGCTCTGTGTTCGTTTGACTACCGTCATTATTTTTACTTGAAGTACTTTACATGCCAGTCTTATGCCAATAGTAATTTATTGGCATTAGAATATGAGTATTTTAAAATTGTTACAAGTTGTTAACGCTAAGTAATACCACTGATCAGATAAAATTCCGTAAGTTGTACTAATTATGTTCTGCAAATAGTATACAAGTAAATATTATTGACAAAACTAAAATAAATTTACCAAACTTTATCATATTACTTAAACTAGCTACATTTTTTTAATATTTATCTTAAGTTCACATTAAATTATTTTTCCTAGTTCAATAATAGTTTTTTGATAATTTACATATTTTTTTAAACTTATCTACCTATTTATGTATGGATAGAACCATATTTGTCTTAAGCGACATTTTGAGATTTTTATAGAAGAATCGAAAGCAAAAATTTACAGCCTTTTATACTCTATCTTAAACAAGGTATTCATAATATTCAAGCCCAACCTTAACGCTAAAATATTTCAAATATCTTTATTATGGCCGATGTAATTGCCTATTTACCGTAAGAGATAAGCTTTTATTATATATCCAGGCAAAAAAATATAATTTTCAATTAATAAATCTCTTATTTAGGTAGGTTATTGAAATTGAGTTACTTATCACCAATCTAGATGCCGTTTAAACCAAATTACTCTTGCACCTGTTTATATAATTAACTTAAAAAAAATGTTTGCAACAGTGTTTTAACTGCCAACTTTAATATGATCTTACCAAATAGATCAACTCGGTGATTGAAGGGTTAGCGTACACGCCTAATTGCACTGCACATTCACTAAGCTCGCATTATATTGCTAACAGATATAGGCATTTGTGGCAGGCATCAGGCATACAAGCATCAAGGATGTCTATATTTTTGAGTTGAGCTGAGTTTATTACTGTATATACATATGTATGTGTTTCTGTGTGTTAGTATCGTTGACTAACACCTTTACTAACTCCCATAACACAAGTAAGAACATACTATAATTTGCTTGTATTAAGGTCAGCAGGACTATTCCGTATCATTTTAGTGATGATCACTGGGTTAAGTGTACATCAAATAGCTGTCAAATAACATGTTTCCTATTTTCGATCTCCATTGTATTCCTGTTGGTCACTGGAGATAGCAAATATAAAACACGTCATTTGACAGGTATTTGATGTACCTACACTTTACCCAGTGATCATAACTAAAAAGATACTGAATAACTCACCTGATCAATTCGCTTTTTCATTTTTCTGCTGACATTTTTGAAATGAAAACTCCTTTAGCGGCGTCTTGCACTTTTTTTGGAATGGGTAAAAACTTCTAAACTCGTGTCAGGACACGTGACATGATTGAAAATTCGTAAGACGGCGCAGGGCGCTTGCGCGAATGTTTGTGTTGTCATGTTTGTGTACGATAGCGTAATAAATGAATATTGTATTCTACCACATAAATGATAGTACTTTCATACTGATAATTAAAGCTATTCGTGCAAAATTATTCCCCAACCATTCCAAAATACCAAAAATGCACAACGTTAATATTCAAGTTTTTACTTCTGCCGGCAATACCGGAGTGCAACCCGTCGTCTTTTTTAAGTAACTAACTATTAAACGGATCGTGAAGATTAGCAGTTCTCCTGATGGTGAACGACAACGATGGCCTAAATTCTTACATCCAAAACTGCAAATGTGTCGCTGTCCTGTGGCTAGGGTGAACATGTTGTGGAACTCTACCGGCTGTCCCACTTCCTGGACCCACTCCCTTTTTTTCTTCCTGAAAAATTGCAAAATCTATTTTTTCTTGAATGAAGACGTTCTTTGGATATGAAAGCTGGACACCTTGTCACTAAAGCTGCCTCGTGAGCCTGGTGTACCTGGTATTGTCTGTTCTTCGCTTGACATTGTAGACCTGAAAGAAACAATTCAGAAATTCAGTATTAATGATTTTTGTTACCTTTTAATTCATTTCCTTTTCTCCATTGTCCCTGAATAGTAGCAACTTTGAGGAGTACAGTTATTTTTTATGGTATCGGAAAACAAATGTAACCCACAAGAGCGTGTAGATACCATTTATGGAAATAGTAAGATTTCAACCCTAAGCTGAAGCAACGATCGTATGCAAGACCTAGTCTAATTGCAGTAGTGGAGTAATTCAGACATCTAAATTAAAATTATACTGGGTGACGATGGGTTTGATAGAAATTCTAGAGAATAAATCAACATGAATCAGCCTTTTTTCATTGAGTCGTTGAGTCATATTGAGTCATAAAAGGATATAACTGATTTTTTAGTATCTTTACGTCTATATCCTCAAAAAAGTAGTCGTGGGTGCCCACGACTAGCCGAAGACACTGTCGAAAAAGCCGAAGTCCCATAAAAACCGTACCCTCTATAAAGTCTTAAAAAATTAAAGATTGTATCTAAGTCAAACCGCGCGTAGTAATTAAAGAAAGAAGAAAAAACTTAGACTTCGAACACACAGTAAGTTTTGCTGTTAGTTTTACAAAAGTCATTGCCATATGTCATTGGCTGTACAGGTAGCTTCCAGTGTAACTAGAAAAAAAGTTAGATGTCAGGTTCAATTGTTGCATATGGTTTAATGCCAATGTTCCCCAGATGGCAGTCTAAGCAAGTAGTTTTTTTGCTCGGTCATCGCTATGACTGACCTAGATCAAAGAAATGGCAAAATAAGGTAATATAATAATAATGGCTTTAAAAGGTTTGAAAAAGGTCCCAGCAGTAAACATATTATGAGTGGAAGTTACCTTTGCAGTTGGTAAGCGCTGCAGTGTGGGGTGTCCACCGGTTCTATATCATTCAGCTTGGTGTGCTCTATCATGTATTTCTGCTTCACCATGTCGTATCTTAAAGAAATGTGGAATATACTTAGGTGATATTTTGGGCAAGATAAGTCAGCGGACAAGCACAGGGGTGTTAGGGGTGTTAGCCCTGATCATACACAGCAACTTTCTCGGGTAGGCATCCACCGCCTTAAATATTTCTGCTGCCATTATGACTGTAAAGTTTCGGTACGGAAGATACAGTAGTCGGTAGACTTGCACTATTATTATTATTAAATTAGTATTAAAGAGTACGTGTCAAAGAATCCCGAGGATTACTGCGACCTTGACAGATATATTGTGATCACGCCTCTTATTCATTAAGTTTACATAAGTTCCGCAAGGCCGACAGCCAGTAGGAACTGTTTGCACTTGGGACTTATCAACCTAATATCTTGGGGGTTAATTATGTGCCCACCCAGAAGTCTACTTGTTACTTGGTTAAGTGCTGGGCACTTACAGAGTATGTGT
>NJDC01057877.1:177641-188352 GCA_002245475.1 Calephelis virginiensis
ATATTGTGATCACGCCTCTTATTCATTAAGTTTACATAAGTTCCGCAAGGCCGACAGCCAGTAGGAACTGTTTGCACTTGGGACTTATCAACTTAATATCTTGGGGGTTAATTATGTGCCCACCCAGAAGTCTACTTGTTACTTGGTTAAGTGCTGGGCACTTACAGATTATGTGTCGACTTGCACTATAGGTCTTACACCCTGGTCAGATGATGGCGATGCACCTGTAGTATATGTATGTGTTGTATGTAGGTAACGGTTATCTCACCAGCGGGAAAGCGAACGAGCTGATCATTCACATAAACAACTTTTGGCACCATCTTCGGACGATACACGAGCGAAATGGTTGTAAAATGTAAACTTACCAAATCTGTTTATATAAAAAAGAGTTTATATATTATAATAATCTCCATTTCGTGTGACTATCGCATCACGCCTGATCAGATAAACCAATTTGCTTTTTCTTTTTTTATTATTTTAAATGTCAGAAAAAGGTTTTTATGGAAAGAACACAGGAAAATTTGTAGGGAAAAGGGAAATTCTTTAATCCATACAAACTGTTAGAAGTTGTTAATGTCAAGTGATATTAAGTGAGTCGATAGTAATAATATAACAAAAGTAAGGCTAAAATATTACCCAATTAAGTAAAAATATCCATTGTTAAATATCTTGGATTTTATATCTAATCACATACTCCTGTATGTTAAGCCCCTTGCTTTTAAATAAAATAGAATTGTCAAAATTGATTCATAAAAGATAGAAATTGAACACCTTTTTTTCAATTAAACTGATTTGTCGTTCGCCAGTTCTCCTTCGTTCACAATCAATAAAGAACTAACAAATTCCTATTAATATGTAGTTCCTAAGTAAAATCAGGCATACTTAACAACAGATGGGAACCGATGTCCCCATATAACCTCCCGCGGCATGTACGAGGTCTGGCTTTGCGTGAACGTGCCCATGGATGCGGAGGCGCCCTTGAGGCTGATGGTTATCTCGTAGCTGGAACAACCAAACACCAATCAAAATATTGTATTTGATTTACTAAAAAAATATGCAGAAAAATATCGCGTCAGTGGTATAGCGGTCCGGCGTCGGACTTGACTTCTTGAGATTCGATCCCCGGTTCGGACAGCAAAAAAAAGTTAAAAGTCCGTTAAGTGCCCGATTGGCGATAGGCTTGCCACCTATCACATTAACGGACTTAGTTTTTTCGGCCAGTCGTGGGTGCCCTGATTGTGCCTCTGCCTACCATTTCGGGGATATGAACGTAAAGATACTTACTTACTTACTTACTTTGCAGAAAAAATTTAGAGCAATTTAATCTTGATAAAAAAACCAGCTAGAAGTCTTGACCTGCCTTTCGGAAAGAGATCAATGAAATCGCAACTTGGTTTTGCATTTATATTGCTTAAAGCATGTCGAAAACAAATTCGGCATAATAAACGGTTGTGTTAAGAGCTATTAGTCAACTATAAGTCTTGTACATAAATAAATAAACAAATTATATGCTTGTGTTTAGGTATTAGTCACCGAAACTAATACATAGAAATACTTAAATACCAGATACCTGAATAAATTGAATCAACACCCAGACCCGGAAATGCAGACACCTAAATGTTCATCACATAAATGCCTGCCCGTCGGGAATCGAACCCGAGCCTCGCGGTTGATCGGTGTAGTTAGGCGTGTACGCTAGCCACTCGACCAACGAGGCGGTCAACATACAAGTACTAAATACATAGAAGTACTAAAACAAATACAAGACTTATGAATAACTAACAAACCCTGAAATAGAGATCTAGATGTTCCTTACACAAATACGGGGGGCATTTCCCCCTCCTTTCGGGAATCGAATCCTGAATTCGCATTTGTTGGGTCATTAGGTATGCACGCTAAGCACTCGACCAACGAGGTGCTCAACTATTCCAACTAATGGTACCATGATGCTCGTCATTATGACGCTTCAGTCTGGAGAACCTTACGTACGGCCACCATATTTCAAGTCTCCTTTCCCATCTGTATTTACTTACGAAAACGCTATACCCTTAGCCTCAAGTTAGCAACATAAAATTGTCTCCCATGTTCGACTGGGTTTCCTGTGTAGACAAACTGTCTCTCGTTCTGGCAGCTCGTAGGAGGCAAGCAAAGGATAAATAGTTCAGTGCCAACAAGACCTATGCTGGTAGAGTTCTGTGGAGCAACTTGCCCGGGTAGGGATCTTCCACTTTACCGATTCTTTCCGCCATAAAAACACTTTCATGTTACAGTCCGGTGAGTAGAGTAGCCGGTAGATTTGCACATTAAGCTTTTCATCCTGGCTACAAGAAACCGACGCACGGTTATGAAATCTATAGGTCATGATAGTCACTTATCATCAGACGAGAAGGATGATGGATCGCTATCCTGTGCCATAAAAACCATTGCAATATTTGGTGTTAAGGTGACATGCATTTTTACAATCAGGAACGTAGAGCTCCTTAGTGACTGTCTTCTGTCAGCGCCTACGACTGGTTCTCTAAATGAGGTTGATCCCGTTCAGATAAAGAAAGTTTTGGGTACTTACTTGTTATTAATAATATCTTCAGGCGTATGTCTATACAGAGGACTTTCTTCGTCTATGACGTGGACTAGAGTAACAGGCCAGAGAAGGAACTGTCGCTGCTGAAGCTTCAGAGTACGTGCGTAATAGCGTAAAATCTCGCCTTCTTTTGTCCTAGAACAATAAAGACAATGAAAAAGTGAAAGAAATTAAATATAGTTAATATGAATGAGATAATAGTTGGAATAAATGAATGAATGAATGAATGAGTGCACTTTATTATGCACCAAAAAATAAAGATTAGATACTTATGGATTCGGATGTGACGAATACATCGATTTGTTAAAAGAATAATCTAGTTAATTCTATTGCCAAATTCAACTGATTAATGCCCGCTTCCGATATTCAAGAAACGAGTCGTCTTTCTTGTGAGTGGATCTGTAAAAAATCTAACTACCGTCCCTGATTATCGATTGTTAACTCGAAACATTTTGTGTAACTATGAGCAACGTTTCGTCGCTTTTAGGTAAATTACCATTGGTTATACTAAGTAATTAGGGTTCGCTGATTATTATAGGAACTGATTATTATTGCTGAGCTGATAATTATTATTATAGGAAGGTAGTCTTGCAACAATCCACCTGGATCAATGTCATCACCGCGCTTAAGCCCGGACTCACCATTGTCATGTTCCAATTTGATAAGATCATTTCCGCAAAAAACTTACCATCCCAGCATTATGTTAGCAACACACTTTTGCATTTTGGATACAGCGTGTATTTCTTACCATCAGGAAATTTGTCTGCCTGTTTGTCTTTCAACAAGATTAGATGAATTACTTCGTTAACAAGTTCATGCCAAGATATTAATGGTGTATTCCAAATCCGATAGGACTATATAGATAACTAATATAACTCACACCGGGGCTATTTATACGACTATAGTCTACAGTTTAGGATACAGGCCCACAGAATCTTATTCAGGTGATCGCAAGCTGGAAACATTTGGTAATTTTATGCTAGACGAGTTTCATTACTTACCTGAAGGTGTTAATATAGTGTGCCGTTACTTCTGAGCTGATGATGTGATCGTAGTTGAGATCCCAGGCCCTGAACATCAGGCAGAGATGGCCGTCTCGCATGCAGATCTGGAAACATTTATTACCAGTAAAATGTTTTTTAATTGATAATTCATTTTTTCTCAAAGATATTAAAGGTCATATCCAAATTTTGTAAGTCCAGTGAAGTTGTGAAAACCGCGAGAATAGCAACGCATTAGTCATTCAACCAAAAAAAAAACTAAACTTTTTTAAGATTTCTTTCATTGTGTTGAAATATTAAACTGGCAACATTCTTAATGTAATCTCTCATATGTCAGATATGACAGAATTCAATTATTCGCTCTCTTTGTACTTGTACATGTAGCTTTATAATTTGTTTCTCTTTCTTCGCTTGCTACCAGAAAAGGCCAAGGACTACAGTACACTTAGAAATTAAGGCTTCAGCTCCACAAATAATATACACTCGTTATAGGTACAAGTAGTGTGCCCTAACTGCTTAATACTTGCACAAGCAATTAAACAAGTGGCTTTCCGGACTGGAATATGACATTAAGCACAGCCCGAATCTACCCGTGTACGGATACAAACACAAGACTCTACCATCAGCATGTTTGTAATTTTTATTTAGCCTATTTATTTATATTAGTGGTCAACCGTTGGTAGAAATTCGACCATAAAAAATTTTAATATCTTGTTGATAAGAACGCCATCTTCATTTCTCAATACCAACTACTTTGTTAACAAACTTTTTAGTGTGCCATATGTGATCTTTTATCGTTATCATCAATATATTTGTTTGTGTGTGTCAAATGCATGGTAGTGTGGGTAATGTTTTATTTATTGATTTAATGGACTTTATAAGCATTATTATTAAAAATATTAGCGTTCTGCACTTCTCCTACATATGTGCCAAATTTAATGCTCCTCCGTCCACGCAATTTTCGTAAAAAGAGGTCCAAAGTTTCTGGGGCATCACGTATTAATACATAGATTAGGAGTACCGGCATATTGACACGAAAAGATAAGGCGGAGGTATCATCTCGAGCCGGTTGCTGCTGTACTAGGACCTAGTCTGACTGATTGCATTGTTGCTAATGTCTAGTGTTCAAAACTACATGTATTGAAGAGGAAATTGTCCTTGAGCCGAAAACATAGTCTTACCACAGCTCTTCTACTAAAACCAACGCCATCCCTTGACAACTTCTCCGGCCTAGTGAGCTTCGCATACACCACACAAGTTAGAACGCCGGACAGGCCAGTGCCTAGGATTAGCTGGAATAAATCAATACTATAGTTAATTAAGACTTGTGCTCATACGGAATAAGGGAAGCTATTAATGGTTGTATAAGCCTATGTTTAGCTGGAATAAGTTAATAATAGAGTTATTACACTTACATAGAATAAGGAGATTACTTATCTGATCATTACTCATTAAGGCTCTAAGCTAGGGCGTTCTTCACAAAATTAAATATTTCTGAAGAACATCCTCACAAGAAAGTAGTTTACTAAGACAGGAATGATTGTACACGTTATTTTTTCACGTTTTCCATTTTTGGTCATATCGAAGCATAAATTTGAAATGTTCACTCGTGTTCCTTTTCCGGTCCGGACTCCTTTGCAAAATAGACTATCTGCTTACAGGCAGCTCGTAAAAGGCGAGCATAGGCTTTCTGTCACTAGCACCGTGACCTCCTTCTAGGAGGCAGAGTTTCGCAGCGACTCGTCCGGATTGGTACCACCGCCTTACCTATTCCTGCCGCCATAACGCTCATAATGCTTGCCGTTGACGTGTTTCGGTTCAGAGGGTTACGTAGCCAGTAAACTTACTTTTTTAAGGCCTAAGATCCCGGCCTCAGGTTGGCAATGCACCATTACCACCTTTGGTGTTGGAATTTCTTACCAACAGGAAATCCGTTTGCTTGTTTGCCTTTCATTATCTTAAAAAATCTAATCGAAAGAGGACGTTAATTTAATTTTATTAGGCTTACGAGAAACAAACCTAAGTGGTCTCTCGCTTGAACAAACTCGAATGATCAACGGTTGGTCACATACTGTTATAATATTGTGTATTTAGACAAGTTACAATTTCATATTTTATAATTTAAACGTACAGTACCGTGAATGTAGTGCCAACGCTAATATTATTTAGTCGTTAAAAAAATTATCAATAGTGCCAGCCCTAGCCTTTTTACGAAAATGATCCCACATATACAGCCCTAAGTTATTCAAAAGGCCATCTTTAAGTTTTATTTCATGTGAAAGTAATGTTTTGCAGTTGATTTTTTGGCTTTTTTGCTAAGGGGGCGTCCATACATTACGTGAGGTGTTTTTTTACGTTTTTTGAGCCTCCCTCCCCCCCTGGTGAGATGTCGTGAGATTTTATTAAACCCCCTCCCCCACCCTCCAATCTCACGTGAGATTTTTCGAAATATGGGTTTCTTATTTAAATGTATTAGATTTTTACAGCAAAGGCTTTTAGGTTCAAAAGATACTATTGGAACCAACATTATGATTTTCAGTAAAATCATCTGCTCCTTCAACTTCGTTCCGGTTGAATCGGTAGGCAGTGTCGTATTAAAAATGGAGCAAATGACTTTCGGTCATGCTCTTTAAAGTCCGGAATTGTCAAATGTCCATCAACCCCCTTGTTGGGGTGGGCTTCTTTGCAGAATAGACCATCTGCTTTCGTGCCAGGCAGCATGTAAAAGGCGAGCATAGGTATTGGCAACAAAGCCTTGCCTAATTCTGCCGCTATAACGTCAGTGCTTGCCGTTGACGTGTTCCGGTTGGAGGATATGATACACTCGGTTTTACACGAAGCCTAACCTCCCAACGTTAGGTTGGCAACGCACCACTACCACCTTTGGTGTCTATAGGCGGTGTGAATTTTTCACCATCAGGAAATCCTTGTTTGCAATCCAATAACATAAAAAAACCTAATTGATTAATTAAGTGAATTGAGGTATTTGATACAAAACAAATATACCTTACGGTGGTTTGACAGTCAGTAGATGTATCAAGTCGGGTATGAATGAAGTTATTTTCTTTTGAAGGAATTAGTGAATGATCTTCGTTGTATTACGATTTTGCTTAAGATTAAATCTTAATTATGGATGAAATGGACCAAAATAGCATTTTTTTTTGTGATTGAAGCAAAAAAATTACGTGATATTTGCTGAGACCCCCCCTCTCTCCAACGTAAGATTAGGTGAGATTTGAATTGACCCCCTCCCCCCTTTAAACATCTCACGTAATTTGTGGACGCCCCCTAACTGGCGCCTTCTGCCTTGGTAACTAACCCTCTCGCTCTACCCCTGGGCAGGCGCTGCTTGTTAGTTATGTAATAGGTATCTAGAGGTTATAATTTTACCTGCATAATAAATAGAAATATAGACTCCGGACACTCCTCATCGATGGCGCGATCGCCGAAGCCAATGGTTGTCTATAAAATACAAAACAGATTAAAATACAACAATTACTTACATTATTCATCCGCTGAGGAAGAAAGACTCTCGAGGGGCGGCCCCGCACCGGAGGACGTAGTGTTGGGCGACCGCCCACCCGGTGGACTGATGATCTGATCAAAGTCGCGGGGAGTCGCTGGTTACAAGCGACTGGTGACCGTATCTTGAGGCGCTTTGGGGGAGGCCTATATCCAGCTGATTTTTAGCGTCAGTTAAATTTTTTTTGTATAGATAGGATAATACTTCGATGGAATGGATGCCTTTGAAAACTTAGGTAGAAAAGGGAACAATACAGATTCTAGGGGTTCAAACTTCAGAAAATCTCTGTTCTCTGGGCGAAAAAGTTTTATGATAGCTGCCCAATGCCCAATTACGTATTAACAGTTATAATATTCAGCGTTTATATTACAGTGTTTTATAAGAAATATTCACAAAATACTTAAACACACCAGCGCTCAAATGGAACACCACATTGCATTTAAATAACGGTATTTACACAGATACCTACTGTTACTTATATTTGTTACTGATAAATACTGTTAATACTGTTATTTTATTTTGTTAAGGAATAAAACAGCAAACACCATAAGGAAAGGTATAAAGCATATTCTGCACTGTATAGACACCATACACGCTATAAGTACACCAAATTCCTATAATAGGCCTAATGTGAATTAGGCCAATACTCTCTCTCCAACCGGAACGCCTATCAACCACTGCCATTCTGGTGACAGGAACAAGTTTAGCAATGTATTTCTAACCGGGCATGTTGCTACATAGCGCTCTAGTGGTCCTATTGGTATACCATGTAACCTATGCATGATCTTGATCTTATCTTGATCTTGGGTAATTCTACACAAGGACTTGGATCAACAAGGAAAAAATACTATAGTAATTACCTGCGCCTCTACCGAAGCTAGGAATATTGTAACAAAGTCCTTGCCGCCGGTGATGCAGGTCCGCTGCGGAGGCTCCGGCTCGAAGTCGTAGTGTGCCAGGGCGGTGATATACCAGAACACCGCGAACACCAGCCACAACGCGAAGTGCACTACCACCGTGCCCATCACTATCCAACGCCATCGCAAGTTGATCTTAGAACGAAGTTATATTACACTTTCAATCCTTGGCACTTGGTGAAATTTCATTTGTATTTATTTTTATTACAGGTACTTTTGATATAATAAAAAACCAAGGTATTAAATAATATGCGCTGAAAAAACTTAAGGCTAGGATCTTAACTCTTGTAAATATATTATGTATATACTCGTATATAAGACCTTCCAAAATTAGTGTGCAAATTTATATGTACATCTTATAAAAGATAATCACACAAAAAAATTCGAGATTCAGATGATTTTTTATTTTAAATATTACGGTACGTTTTCTTATTTGATATGATATGGTGTACCCATATCATATAAACTCTTCCATTAAAAAAACATTTACCTATTTAAATTCTGAATCATTCCCTGGTTTTAATAAGTAAAATGGGAAAATCTGAAGTAAATCAAATGAGATAACGTACCTAAATATAGAAAATCAAAAGTTAACTAAGTCTCGATTTATGATATGGATATCTCTTATTATATTTATGGAACCCTGCCTGAACATTTGAATGCCTATTTTGGAAAGACCTTATAGGTAATGCATAACCATACCTATGGTATAGTTACCTTGTATCCAAGCTGGAACACGATAATGACGAGCACTTATCACTGATCTGTCCATATAAGCGAGTTTGCTAAACAATGATCCAATAATCTAAATAACTAAGTTATGGGCTTCCCGTCACTAACACCGTGACATCTGACTAGGTAGTAGAGTTTTGCAGCGACTCGTCCGGATTGGTAACACCGCTTTACCTATTCCTAGCGCCATAACGTCAGTGTCGCAGTTCGGAGGATAAAGTAGCCGGTAAACTTATTTTGCTCGAGGCCTAATATCCCGGCCTCAGGTTGGCAATGCACCAATACCGCCTTTGTTGTGTTTAAGCGTTGTGAATTTCTTACCATCAGGAAATCTGACTGCTTGTTTGCTTTCAAATGTAATAAAAAAAATTATCGTCACAATTTTTTTTTGTGAAGTTCTGTTATACAATATATTGCCTACCTATCATGCATTTGTCCATTTTCCTTACAACATTGGAATACCCTTAGTCAGAAACCCACTAAATAAAAACTTGGTCGGCCGAAGTGAGCCCTGCTTTTGTGGGTCAGGAAATAATTTTGTCATACTTATATTATTTGTACAAACCTGCTTTCTCTTTGTGACTTTTTTAACATGACTTATGTCGCTAAATTTCTAATGCTAGAACTCGACGAGGTTTATAATGCCATTTAGACCTAGGGCATATGGGTTGGCTTTGAAGCTTTGGTGAGGCAACAATGAAAAACTACATTACCAAGGTATGAAAGGTATCGTTGAGCAGCCTGATCCTCTCGAAGGGCACATTAGATATCAGTGCCACATTCTCCATGCCGGTCTTCGAAACCAGACGTTTGGGGAAATCTCCATACGCCTTGTAGCGATGTGGGGGTTCTATTCTGAAACTGTTTAAAAAGGCAATCTAGCTGCAGGATATCAATAGCCAAATATAAACGTCGCCGTCTGTAGAGACCAAAGACGTGAAAGAGCGTTGCCACCCGATAGCTGAATTTTGAAAGTTTTTGCGTAAGTTTATCTGTTACTCTGAACCGGAACGCGACAATAGCAAGCACTGACGGCATTGCGATAGAAAAGAAAACAGTGTAGATGGTAAACTTATCTAAGTCTGGACTTTATTATACATATAAGTAGATACAACCCTTATCGTAAGGCTCAGGCTCAGGTTGACAACACTTTAATAACATCTTTGGTGATTATAGTCGACGAGAGTTTTTTGCCAGTAGTAATATTTCCACTATTAGTGTTTACCTACCTACAAAGATTTCAATGTTGAACAAAATGAAATGTTTACGGAGATTTCATATTCTGCTACAATGAAATACGTTTACAAGTTCTATACTGTACACATCAAGAAAATAATACTGAGCTAGATGTGTATGAATATATTATACAGGCCATTATTATATACTAGCCTCCGCCCGCAACTTCAGCTGCGCGTCATTAAATATTTGATTCCATAATTTTTTTATGCTATCGGAAGGCAAACAAGCAGGCGGATTTCCTGATAGTAAGAAATTCGCGCCGCCTAGAGACACCAAAGGTGGTAATGGTGTGTAGCCAACCTGAGGCCGGGATGTTAGGCTTAGAACAAAAGTAAGTATACCGGCTACCTTACCCTGCGAACCGAAACACGTCAACGATAAGTACTGAGTTTATGGCGGCAGGAATAGATACGGCAGTGGTACCAATCCGGGCGAGTCGGTGCGAAACTCTACCACCTAAAGAGATGTCACGGTGTAAGTGACGACAAGAATATGTTCGCCTTTAACGAGCTGCGTGGCAGGAAGGCAGATGGTCTATTCTACAAGGGCGCCCGGAACAACACGGGGAACTTATCTTAATCTTATAGTAGTATCTTATAATAATAACTGCCCTTTGTGTACTAAAAACTATAATCATATGCTGTTGTTAATACTTAAGGCCCCATACTTAGTCAGCCAGAAGAACCAATTAGCGCTCTCCCCCGTTCCATGATTACTA
>NJDC01057877.1:188597-246882 GCA_002245475.1 Calephelis virginiensis
TGGTGACCATTGGAAAAAACAGCGGTATTAATTCGTTTGAAAGTAAAAAACGGATACTGACATGCCTGAAACTGTCGGGACCTAAATTACTAAAAAAAAGTATCTTCACGCCCATATCCCCGAAGAGGTAGGCAGAGGTACAACCAAGGCACCCACGACGAGCCGAAGATACTAAGTCCCACAATGTGATAGGTGGCAAGCCTATCGCCAACCGGGCACAATTCCAATCCCGACCAACATTTTTTTTATTAGAAAATTGGAAAAATCCAATTTTCTTTTTGTTGGCCGACCCGGGATTCGAACTACTTAACCTAACCTAAATTACTATCGAATGGTTAATTGAAAAATAAATAATAATAAAAAAATATCCCTTGACAAGATACACAATTTGAATCTAAACCCAAAGTAAGCAAATAATATGCCTGTGTCATGGGTGCTAGTCAACGATTCTAATACTTAGAATTACTTAAATAGATACCAGAACAAATTTAATAAACACTCAGACCCGGAAATAATAAATAAATAAATATCTCAGGACAAGTTACACAAATTGAATCTAACCCCAAAGTAAGCAAATTATATGCTTGTGTTATGGGTGTTAGTTAACGATACTAATACATAGAAATACTTATATAAGATACCAGAATAAATTTAATAAACACCCAGACCCAGAAATGCAGACATCTAAATGTTCATCACACAAATGCCTGCCCCCGTCGGCAACCGAATCCGAGCCTCGCGGCTGGTCGGCGTAGTTAGGCGTGTATGCCAGCCACTCGACCAACGAGGCGGTCACGTTGATGGAGTAGCTTATATAGTTCTATAATACAAAGTTAAATTATAATGTTCTGTCATTTTAAGAGATTATAGACTAATTTGCAAATTTTCACCTCTTTTGTTAAATATCTTAGGTATCTGTTTACATATTTTATTAATTAGTTACTTTTAAACTACGTAAACCCACATCGTTTTCTAGTTAGTACATTTTTTCTGGTAATATGGCGTAAGTCAATAACCGGTTCTATTATTTCGTCGCTCCTTAAGGTATTTAAAAACAGAATTATGTCTTTTTCCTTAAAATCAAATAAAAACACATCTGCACTTATTATAAATATTTAGGTTAGAAGTGAATGACTCCGTTTTTTCATTTACGACGTTTTTCCTGTTTGTAAAATTGGAAACATTCAAGCGACAAAAAATGTGTGTTAATGGGATATTTGTATATAATTATTAATGTCATTTTGTAGAGTAATATTTAAAACCACATTACGGTTAAATTTCGAAGTCTTTCGGTGCAATAGTTTAATTTATATATTTTTTTTCTTTTTTCAACTTTAAACTGCTCTCCTGTAATGTTTGTTTTTGTTTCTCAGTGTGAGGCCGCGTTCCGATCCGGTGGTAGATTTATTATTGTATAGACGCGTCACAGGTACCTCTTGTTTATGTAAAATAAAGATTATTATTATTTGGAACGTGGCGGTTAGCCCTTTTTTGCCGTCAACCAGCGATATTAATAGGATTAGGAAGTATCTTCAATGTACAAAAACAGATCTTACAATTTAAAATTTATTAGAAAAATATGTAAGTAAGTGACGACCTCATCATGCGATAGTGGAATAACCAAGTTATAGGTTTTATTACTGTAGGTACTACTTATAAGTAGGTAAGTAATAAGTAAGTAGGTAACTGCCAGCATAACTAGATGAATAGCCCTGCATCATTACTCTCACTGCTATATCGACAGTGCTCGCCAATGTTGTTTTCCGGTTAGTATGGGTACGGTAGGTACTAAACTTGTTTACACAAGAGGCGTAATACCATGCCTCAGTTTGGCAACATAATTTAATGATCAATTTCAATGTTTATAGGCGACATACATTTCATACCAACAAAGAAATAATTGCTTATTTGCTTTCTGATTTAATAAAATAGAGTTTTATTTAAAAAGACTTACGTTTTAGGCGCAGTCGGTTTTTTCATAGCACTTTTCTGCGGTTCATGATTTCTGTTATCGATCTTATCTTGTTTAACATTTAAACTGGTATTACATTGCGTAATGATTATTTTTGGATGTTGTTGAGATAATTTTCGTAATCTCTCTGATTTCAACCCACCGGAATTGAGAACTTCGTTTGATTTAACTTTGATTTCGTTTTCGTATGACAAATCATGAAATTTCAACCCTCCTGAATCCAAACTTTCATTAGATTCAGCTTTTTCATTGTCAATTGTAAAATATCCAAATTTCAACCCTTCAGAATTTAAACTTTCATTTGATTTTATTTTTTCATTTCCAAATTGACCATCTTGAAATTTCAGCTCTTCATTCTCATAATTTTCATCTGATTTCTCTTTATCTTTTTCAGAATCTTCATTGACGGTGCTCTTGTATAACTTTGTTATTTCTTCAATCGTTTCATATCCTGGTTCAAATTCATCGCAAGATTCTTCGTGTTGGGAATGAGCGTTCACTTCTTTTAAATAATCAATACACTCATCGTATAATTCATTAATTTTTGCGAATTCGGTATAATCAAGGGAAATTATAGATTCCATTTCCGAAAATTTCAAAATGTTAACGTCATTTTTTTTAACATTCACCAAATGAAAAGTAATGTTGTATTTTAAAATTTAGTTAGACCGTATCACTTTGAAAACGCCCAAATTGTAATTTTCCGGAAATACTATGGAGTTTTTATTTTTATTTTAGACCAAGTTGATCAGCAAGAGTTGAGTGATAGGCTCTCACTATCAGCGTTATCAGTGCTAATTGCACGAGCAAGGAACGACCACTAAGCCGTTTGATCTGAGTCGACCTTGCCAGGCTGAGGAGATGCGTCACTTTTACTTCATACTAGTAACATTTTAAACTGAGTTTGTTTATTCTTCACGTGTATTTAAAAAGACATAAGTTTTATATTTGATGTTATCATATTATTACGTAGTTCGGATTATATGTCATTATATATTTTCGTTATTTGTTCACTGCCGCATCTATTTTCATGACGCGGACCTCTTCTGCAGTATCTAGTACAGTGGTTCCCAAAGTTGTTTAGGCTACGACCCATCTAAAAAACAGTTCCCAAACTCGGGATCCACCTCTAGGACATTTAACTGTTACCAATATGAATAAAGGACTAGGGTTGAACGCGTTTTTTATCATTTTAATATTTTTTCATTTAATTAAGTCTTAATTAAATAACTACATCAAAATTAGAAGAATTAAATTGTCGGTCGTGTGGTGTGTTACCGGTACTGGGTGGTGTGTTATTCTACAGGCAGGGCCCACTCAATATTCTTTTGCGATCCACCAGTGAGTCGCGACCCATAGTTTGGGAAACCCTGCTCTGGTATATATGTAGTCTTGTTAGGACCAATGACTTTATTCTTCAAAAATTTCTTTTTTATTTTCAACTAATTATCCATTTGCACAAAACGTAATACAAATATTAATTAGTTTAAAATAGTTATTTATATTTGTAAACATTTTGGTCAATAATAATTTAACATGCAAAATTAGTTAACAACCAATTAAATTAAAAAAAAATCAATATAGATTTAAAATTAAATATTCCGTTTTCCCTGTCTGTTTAAATCTAAATATATAAAAATGAATCCCCATTTCGCGTGGTCATCACGTCACACACGAACCAATGTTCCAATTATGCTAATTATTTTGTGTCGTTTTAGTTATTGGCAAGAGAAGGTTCTTAGGCAAAAAGAGGAAAAAATGCAGGGCAAGTGGAAAAAACAATGCTTTAAAATTATATAAGGTGTTAGTAGTTGAATGCCAAGCGATACTATGTTTGCTAAGTCGGCTAGTTTATTTATAAATAAAACTAATTAAATAAAAACTGGCATTAAAATCTTATTAATTTTTCTGGTAAAGTGGAAATAATAACAACAGTAAAAAAATAAATCTCAAAATATAAAGTAATAATGCAACGTCGAAACTTCGTAGGTACTTAGAAGCCACAAATATTCTTTAGGTAGAATGTCAGAAGATAAAAATAATTTATTATTTTTTTTATATTGTGACATGTTAAACACTTAATAATGTATGAATAAATAAATATTAATAAAGGAATTGATTAATTTGTAAATTGAATAATTTCTTAATTAGTCTGTCAATTAATGATTAACATGTTAGATACTATTCTGTTAATTAATAGCCGTAGTAAGAGACGACAATTATTTTATTTAATACGTATTTTAATACCTCTGTAAATCGACATTTTCTTTACAAAGTTGTGACTTAATGATAGCATAAGTGCTAGTCTCTGAATGCAGCCGTAAGAGTCAAAATAGCCGCTAGTTAATATTAACTATTAATGAAGTTTCTTTCGGCGGATCTTTTCAGTGAGTGGCCGCGTTCCGATCCGGTGGTAGTTTTTAGGATTATATAGAAGCGTTACAAGAATCTTTGTATAGATCAACGTGAATAAGAAAATATATATTTGAATACACATAAACGAAACCAGAACCACTAAAGATATATCAGAATAACATTACAACAGAACAACAATAAAATTTAAAAAAAATCAGTTACCTTCCACAAAACCTACATGTAATGTAATTAAGAACCATCTCGACGACGTCAGCTTTTAAAAAAAAAGAAACCTCATTGACATCGGTATTTCGATCGATCGATCAGTCGATATGGTGCCGCAGACAAACACACAGACACGTCAAACTTAATACACCAATTCTTTTCCTATCGAGAGTTAAAATTAATGTAAAGATATATGAAAAGATAGTGAGGTTCGGATTTATTCGGCTACCCTAACTGCTAATCTGAACATGAAAATACTAATCAGGTTGTATAATTGGATATATCGTATCGTATCGTGTATTAGTCGGGCTAAGATGTAGTAGACTTTAAAAGCAATCTGTATTACGTACTCGACCAATGGCCAAGTGTGGTCTAATTAATATAGACCTCGGCATAGTCACATCAGTGAGGATCTTCTACGTCCGGCGGCCGAAAAAAAAAATTGTGTAACACTTCTCAAACGCGGAGTTGTCAGTTTGTGACGTGTTTTTAATATTTTTAGGCTTTTATTAAAAAAGAGGGTAATTACCATGTCTAGCTACGCCACCGTAGTACATAGCATTTGGCTCTGATGGTAACATAAGAAAGACACTACAGATGTTACAGGTAGGTTGCTGTCTTGTGGTCGAGATTATAGGCTTATTGGTCATGTCTAACAACTAATCTAGCCTTCGGATCGGAACATGATAGTGTCATTATGGCGGCTGAAATAAGTGAGGTTGATCTCTACCAGGGCAGTTGCTACACAGCAGCTACTAGCGCTTTTGTTTCTTGTACTCATTTAGTATGTAGTTATTCAGGTAAAGAATCCATTCCACCCAGAGCACACAGGCCAACAAGGGGAAACATGGTTGTTTTGGATAAAATAATATTTGAATAATTTATAGTTCAATATCTTCTCTCCCACATCCCCGAAGAAGTAACTAGGCAGGCACAACCAAGGCACCCACGACTAGCCGAAGAAATTAAGTCCCACGATGTGATAGGTTGCAAGTCTATCGCCATCCGGGCTCATATCCGATCCCGAGCAACGTTATTAGAAAATTATTTATTAGAAAATTGGAAAAAACCCAATTTTCTTTTTGTTGCCCGACCTGGGATTCGAACCCGGGACCTCAGTCAAGTCCAACAACTGAACCGCTAGACCACAGATGCAGACAGACAGAACTCTTCTTAATTCCCTCAGAATTTAATTTAGAAGTTCTTTAAGCGAGTCGGGATTCTTTGTGTACATTGTTCCGTCGCGCCGGGATGACTTATGATTACCCGCTTCCTTATAAATGTGGATCTTATACTTTTTTGTGCCGCCTGTCATTCCTTAACCGTTTATTGTTCAATTACCGGCTTTAACTGAATTATTAGCTCAAATGTACCTCTAGCATGTATCGATTGTATGTATTTTTAACCTCGACTCAAAACGAGAGGTGTTATATATTCAACGTTTCTGTGTGTGTGTGTCTGCGTCTCTTCAGCGGATGGACGAATTTTGATGAGGGTTTTAATTTTGAAGCTAACGTGATTGAGATGGTTCTTAACTATGCTTTATGGAGATCTGTCCAGGCGTAAAAGGTCATAATTTCATCTATAAGCGTCAGAATTGATATAAGACGCACTATGAGTATTTATTTTACTCTTGAACATATGCGAGACCTAACCGCTAAAACACTAACTAATGCTGGTACAACTGTGGTCTGATGATAGAGCTGGAAGATAGGAGACATAACCCTCGAATGCCTGCTGTGGAAACCCATCGAGTGTGGAATCATTCGACTCGACTAAATATGTTCATATATTCTAATGACGAGAATCATTATCCATTTAATTTAAACCTACTTTCGTTATGCAAATACTCGCGCCAACGCAACTTTTGATATAGCTACCGCCTATTAAAATTCTTGTATGATGCCTTCAAAGTTCTCGAACTTTACGTTACATTAGAGTACACTTTTAGTATAGAGCGTTTCTGGTAAGCCCAAAAATTTGTGGTTTTGAAGTCGCGATATCTCTATTAGTTTTCGGAACAGCTGAGAAATTCTTACACAGCAATTTTTATTATTATGGGCGCTTCGGTTATACGCAAAAAAATGGTAACCACCCTTTTATTAGCTTTCCTTCGTTAACCCATTGAAATCTTTAGATAAGAACTTCTTGCTTATATTATAATCTTCTTGGTTATATCGCGTACCGGTTCATCGCGTTTTTGTTTTATATATGTTTAATCAATCATAAAGTTTTATATGTTTAGTACAAGCATACCTATGTATAATTTGCTTATTCTGAAGCGAAATCAACATTTTTGCTATCTGTTGGCCCGCCTATGTTGTAGGCCCGCCGCTATAATGCAACTATCCTTACCCGGACAGGGCAGAACAACGGCGCACCGATAACATCTGTGGTGTCCATAGGCGACGTTTGTCTCTTACAATCAGGAGACCAGTGTGATTGTTCACTGAGCTCTTTTATATAAAAAAACTTAAAATAATTTATCTTATAGGTAGTAAGTACGTACCTACATTTGATATGAAAGTATGTACTCGTAGATTTCTCTCTCTTTGATAATAGGTATATGGGACTACAATTGTAAGCTATTTGGTAAAAATTTAAAGCAGCTAGTTAAAATACAAGTGGTAGGACATAGAAGAGGAGGCAAAAGGGTGAGTGGGTACCTTGGAGGTGTTCACTGATCGTCGGCGTCTATGGACATCCGAAATTTGAAGGATTTTTAACAGGTTGTTTTTTTTATATATGTTATAGGAAGGTAAACAAGCAGACGGATTTCCTGATGGTAAGAAATTCACGCTTCCTAGAGACACCAACCTGTCGATACATTAAATAAAATCATTATCATCTATCATTTCATTTGTTTTATGACAGGCTTGCATATAAGGAGATTTGTTTTCACTGTTTTGTAGATACATTTCTGTTTTTACTACATACCTACCTACTTATCTTATAATAAAAAGAATTAGGTAGGTACTAATTATGTTGGTAAGTGCACACCGCTGAACCGATTTGGCTTATTCTTTTTTGTTTGTTGCGTTAGTTGTTAGGAAAATTGCAATAAAATGCGGAAAACAATACTTCATTTTCCCTCATACAAACTAAACGGGAGGAACGAAGTTCGCCTTTACAGCTAGTTGTTATTATTTGCAATAGTTTAATATTTTGTTTATTACAGATCAACTATTATTTCTTCTAATAGAAATAATATGATTGAAGTACAAGCACAACGGACAACAAAAAAATTATGAAACGCCAACGATTAACGTATTGAATGTTACCCAGCCAGGGAGCTGATTGCGTATCTGTTTAGAGATGATCACTATTCACTGGGTATTGACCTTCTCCACGTGGTATATTATTTCCACGCTACCTGGTGGACTATTTCAAAAATAATAAAATATAATTGATAGGTACGTTAAACAGTACAAGTGTTTCTTCATTTAAAATATGAATGTTTCCACGCTTTTTTTATTTGGCATCTGGTGGGCGCCATTTTTAGTATGTAGGTACTATCTTATCTAATTGTTTCGTCCACAGTTTCGCCTAATTAAAGTGTAATAAACACTTAAAGTGACACCACTATATTTTATTAAAAGGTAACCAATTTCTTTTATTACATTAGGGAAAGGCTGCATAAAAATGAAAGATACAAAAACAATCATTCTTTATTAGAGAATAATAATCTTTGATAAACGAGAAAAACAAATGTGTTATATTATGTATATATGTTATATACATATAATATACAAGCATTTATCATTACTAGATCAATTTTGATCTAAACCAATGTCTATTTATGAATTTCAAAACATAATCTAAATATACATCTAATAACATAATAGCTAATATGTGGCAGTTATTATTTATTGTTATTGCGTTTACTCTACATGTTTTAATGAAAATAACTTTAAAAATACACTTTTAAATGATTACCCAGACGTGACAAGATATAAATAAATATACAACGCCAACATACGCAAAATTATGTAAATGTAGAATTGTAAGAAGTCTCTACATTGAAGAAATTCCAGACAAAATGGGATAGCATTATGCTGCAGATAACATTTTTGGATTTTTTGTGTTTAGCAAGTATCTACCTTAATAACTTATAACAATAAAGGTTCAGACAAATTTTGATTATTTTTTTAATTATTGAATTAGGTTTAATACCTCTCTTATCTCATCTATATCTATACTTAATACATAAAGCTGAAGAGTTTGTTTGAACGCGCTAATCTCAGGAACTACTGGTTCGAATTGAAAAATTCTTTTTGTGTTGAATAGACCATTCATCGAGGAAGGCTTTAGGCTATATAACATCACACTGCAACTGTTAGGAGCAAAGAAATAACGGAAAATGATTAAAAAACGGGAAAAACTATTCATGCTTGAGGGCTTCCGTTGCATGCGCTGCAAAAACGGTTCAAGATACCAAAAATATATGTATGAAAAAAATATTCTTCTTGAAATGATCTAAAAAAATGTCCGCAACAGTATATGTATATTATTTAAGATTAACTCACTCAAACCGTTTTTATGGTAATCGAATTTGATCGAAATTAATGCATTATTTGTTAAGAGTTGTATCAATGTAATAATATTTATAGGTTTATCCAAATAAATGTGTTGTTAATTAAGATTATGTTATTGTAAACAAAATTGTTTTTGACATCACTTAAAAAAATATGGGGAGGTAGCTTAGAACCGGGAGACGGTCATGGGGTACATTTTTTACCTTACAACAGCGAGGAAACTTGGAAAAACTATTTTTATTTTTCTCCATACAAACTGAACGGGCGGAACGAAGTTCGCCGGAACAGCTAGTCTAATCTATATTCAAATCACACTATGTTTGATGAAAATCTTTCCAGTGTAAGCAAATATAAGCCTTTCTGGATAATAGCAATAAAATTTAAAAAAAACAATTACCATCGACAAAATCTGTCCAGATGGTAGCTAAGAACCATCGCGATCACGTCGGCTTACAAACATTTTTTTTCAAACAATTGAAATTGGTCCATCCGTTCAAAATACATACACAGACACAGATCAATCTTAGTGGACAAAATCCTAGACAGGGGTCAAAAAAGTCTAGGCTTACAAATGGTTACAACGTGGACGTCGGACGGATAGTCAGTGTAATTATTTTTGAAATGGCTAATAGAATTAGCCGTTTCAAAAATAATTTAAAAAAAATTACAACTTCACCGGACTATAGTCAGTGCAAATGGAATCGATGTACTATAATATGTCCTTTCCAATCAAATCGCCTCTATGGTCTAGCGGTGCGGTTGTTGGACTTGACTGCATGAGGTCCCGGGTTCGAATCCCGGGTCGGGCAACAAAAAGAAAATTGGGTTTTTCCAATTTAACAATGTGGAGACTTTAATTTCCCCTGAATCCAATTTTAATTTTTTTTTGAAAATGAAATAAACATTATTTAATATAACTCAAAACCACTTAATACCTATTAATTAAAATTATTATCAATATTTTTTTCGTCTAGGTTTATCCCCAGGCAGTGATCAACCGCCTTACCTTTTATTCCCGAGTGTAGGGTAACCAGTAGACCTACACATTGTGCCTAACATTCCGGCCCGGCCGTAGGACAGCGACGCATCTTTACATCTATAGTTTCTATAGTCGGTCGTGCCGCTTTTGGATATGAACTTTTGATTGAACCGAACACTTTTTTGTTTGTGCAAATGTCCCCTATCCATAATCATAAAACACAAAATGGCGGCGGTCGACTAAGCCACAAAGGGTCAAATCCCATTTATAGATTTATCCCTTTTTAGTTTTTAATTTCGTTCCATAGACCTACTTGCGAATAATAATATCCATTTATTGAAGCAAAAAAATATTCAAATGCAATGTGTTAGCCACTGGCTTATGCACTAGTTTAAGCCAGTCCATTGTAGTAGTCAGTCCCCATCCAAATCACAACGATGTCAAATTTTATCAAGTACAAAAAAAAATCAAGAGCATAATTTTATTTTTGTGTTATAGTTGTAGATGACACTAAGATTGTGTTATAATCTAATCGATTTATTTAAATAAGATAGCTGTAGGAGTAAGTCAAAAGTTTTTTAGTTTTATTTGGAAAGAACCATTAATGTTTATTTATTATGTGTATTTTATGGCCCTACACTAAATGTTTGTTATGTATGGTTATTTTGCATGTTTTAAACTGACTCCGAATTTCGTTCGTTCAATTGTGAACTAATTTCGACACAAACATAAATTAGTACTTAGAAAGTTTTGAAAACAAACGGGTAAAATTTAGCATTGTATGTTTCATCTAAAACAAAGATTTCGTGTTATAGCATTTCTGTATTGTCTATATTATATTACTAAAATAGTGTGTAAGTCTGTTTTTAAAAATTTTAAATAACATCAAGTAGTTTATTTTTAAACAAAATACTTTGAAAAAAGCTATGTTACATTTCATTATTTCAGCATTAAAATCTATGTATCACTAAAGTCTGTGTTATAGGCTACAGCTATATTATGTTTTAAATAGGTAACGTACTTGGAAGTTGACAAGTGTACAACTACAAGTTGTGACTGAAAATAAGTCCTATGTATAGCTATAAATAGTATAAATCTATTTTTATTTTTATAGTCAGAGTATTAGTCTACTTTATCGATAGGAAATAACAAATAAATTAGCTGACAACTAAGTTGTTCTGAAGCCCTTGTTAGTTACTATTGTGTTATGAGCTACATGTTACACAAACTATACATGTTATACTAAGACAAAGACAAAGTACAAGGGCTTTTTATTTATTTTTAAATATAATGTATGTCTCACTTATACAGTCTGTGTTATAATCTGAATATTACATTTAAAGTGATAACTTAATAAACTTACCAGAAATGTAGACGTGAAACTAGCTTGATTTTTTTTAAATATCACGTTAGATATTACGTGGGCTATAGGCTAAGAAAAGTGAAGATTTTGTTAATATTCGTTTGCAAGCTTTCATAAGCGAGAGTTTATAGCGTCTTCGTTCGTTTTACACAGATTTATAGCTCAAGAGCTATTAAATTTATTGAAGGTTGAACGCAAAGTATATTGTTTTTATTTAAACAAAAAAACTGTTTAATTGTAAAGAAAAGGATAAATTACAAATCACTTAATTGTGAGTATTTGTCAAAATGACCGCCGCCTATTATTCTGTTAGCTTGTGTTCTCTCAGTTTGTTTTAGGGCTGTACTATAATACTAAAAGGATTATTCTTTAATTAGCTGACCCGGCAGACGTTACTCTGCTAGTGAAAAAAATCAAATTTCCAATGTGATTTCAGTAAAACAATTGGGGTGAGCCATCCTTATTACTTGAGGGTATGAAAAATAGATAGTAGCCGATTCTCAGACCTTCTGAATATGCATATAATTTTTTTGTGAAAATCGGTAAGGCCGTTTCGAAGGAGTACGATAACTAACATTGTGACACGAGAATTTTATAAATAAGATAAATCTTAAATACGGTTACTGTGGTGTAAAGCAATACCGACGCATTGCCAACACTCTGAATGTATTCTATGTTCAAATATTTTTTTTTTAATTATAAAAATACTTCGCATTATTTAACACAACAGTCCTAAAACAGAATCTTCACTAAATGTTCATAAAACTTACTGGTAGTATATGTAAGGAAGCAATCGCTTTGGCATTCTAGAATAATCTTGGGGCATTTTTTTTAAACTAATAACAAATATTATTACAACTATGTAAGAAAAAAAATATTTTTAATTTGTTTTTGGTTAAATTTTTGTTAATACTAAACCTCAAAACGTTTTAATCTTACGTTTGTGGAAAAAAGCGAAAATATTTTTGGAAAGTAACAAAACAATTCGAACTTTTTTATTTGTAACATAATAAATTGAAAAAAAAATGTTTTTAATAAAATGTAAAATCTTTCCACTATTATTATTGTTATAAATCTAAATTAGAATATTTTAGTCCCTTGCTATACTTAATCTGTATTTTATTACTATTTAATAGGCCTGAAAGCTATGAAAATAAGTCTAGCATTTAATACAACTGAGTTAAAGCTATTATAAGATTGTAAGTATACACTAAATATGAAGCTTTAAATATTATTGTTTTTTTATTAAATTTACGTAACAGATAACACGTATTTTTTTCGTCGATTTTTTTCGGGATTTAGAATATTTTATTATTAATATAATTATGACATAATTTCAACTTGAATAAAATTTTAATGAAGACGTCGAAGTAAGCAGTCGCTGAAATATTTTACCTTATACTGGTATCTCTTCAGTTAAACTTAGCGTAACGGTAGAAGTTTTAGTGAATAATTATATTATGACATTTTTATAAAAATAGGTATATGATTATTTTCTCACTCAAAGAGTTAGTTATACAATATTTTTGAGGTTTTTATGATATAAATAAAGTTTATTAAATACAAAAATTAAAACAATTTGACTGACAACATAACAAATGACATGAAGATTAACATTACAGATAAATACCTAAATATTTATTAAAATTTAACTTTGTTTTAAATTCGCAATAAAAATAATTAGCATGGCAATAAAAATATATTTTTTATAGCCATATGAACACTTTCAAAATATTTTTTTGATGCAGCGATCTCAATTCGAGCAATGACAATTACATTAGCTTGTTCTGCCATATTGGAAGCTTATTCATAAATATTTAACTGCCCATTTTTTTTAACCAATTAAAATAATCAAAAGATCTTATTTTAGTTTCTGTTTCGGTATTTACAGTAAATGCAAGAAACGACATGTTTTTACCGTATACAAATGCAATGTATTAAAAATTAATGACATTTTATAGGTATTTTTCTTTCTTGGTTATTTAAAAATGCAGTTTTCTAACTACTTAACTAGGATCGCCCTCTTGTCTTGCCGTAAACACATATGTTTTTACTATTAATTAAATAAAATAAATATGTTTGAATATTTCACAACCTTACAAATTCTCTGATCAAACAAACTTATTTTTCTTGTTTTAAAATAATGTTTTAGAATTCATTTCGTTTTCTATTAAGAAATGCAGCTTAAACTTATATACACAAATAAGCAATTTCAAGTGGCAATTTTACTCAAATCTATTGTTAAAACGTTAACAATGACAAATGTATATTTTATTTTGCTTACTTACTGTGTTCGTTCTACAAAACATGACTTTGTAAAGCTGCTGCTTAATAAAACAAAATCATTCTATGCGTAGAACTCAAAACTATTTTTTTTTATATAAAATGATTATCTTTTACTAACCCAAACCAAAATAAAGGAAATAAATCAAAAACTGTACAAAATTTAAAAAAAACACAAGTTTTATTGTGAAAAAATAACATAAATTAAAATATAACTAACCTTTACAACAATTTATTATATCTACCCTCTAATTCTTAGACATATGAATAAAATAATAATTAACATACATATATTTTGCTTATTAAGTATTGTAATCAGGGTTGTCAAATTTTTATACTCAACCGTTGTCCTTGTTATAAGAAAACATACAAAGAATTTACTAATAGTAAGACATACATGTTGCCTTAACCTCCAAACAGTAACACTCCAACCGCTAGAACTGATGTTAAAAAGTAAAAAATATATGAGCATCTTGCGGCCTGACGAACTTAGTTTAATAATTAGTACTTTAACACAGCCCAAAAAGATAAACAGACGTCCATTAGTTAATTAATACGTATACACCGATTCAAAACACATACTATACAGAAATACATGTCAATATACAGGTATATACTTTGTATTTTAACTTTAAACTGTTAACATTTGAGTTTAATACAACATACATTGTTACGTAGCTATATTAATTAATATTAAACAAAAACATTAAAAGGATTGGATTAAATCAGTTAATAATTGCAAAAAAAATATCTATTTAATATTTTATACATATTTAAATATATGTATTACAATAAGTTTTTTATCTAAGTTATACTTATTTATCTACAAAACATCATTTTTTTAATGTACAATTAAAATAAAGGCAAGTCGCGTATATATTTTTTAAGCTTATATCGAGTAGGTAATAAACAAATAACATACATATATATTTTGTTGATAAGATAAACAAATATCGACGGTCCCTACGTAAGTGAAGATATGTCAGAAAATGGTCTTTTCTTATTTCACATATGAATTTATATTCACAATACCTATATAATAGTAACATAGTAGTTTTATATATTTATTGATACCGTATTAGATATCACATACCTGAACATACAAGTTAGACGCATTTTTTTGCTATACAAATTTTGAAAAATATTTCTTTATTTGTTTTCATGACAACCCTACTAGTGCTCTGACGGCCGTCACTCACTCGCTGGCGGTGAATCAAGTTTTATTTAATTTCAAATTGTATTTTATTGAAAACTATAACATTTACATTAAAGAAACCTGCGGTGGAGGTTTATATAGCGAAAACGTTATCCTGTCTTTCAGTTAAACCTTGTATATAATGTCGAAAGAGATTTAAATTACTATCACCCATTCTTGTACACCTGACTTTTTGAAATAAGTTTGTACATAAGGACCGTTGATAATTTTTATCATAAGACTATTACAAACATTAAGTTTTTTCACAACGACAAATGTTCAATATTTTTCAATTAGATATTGAGCTCTCTAATGAGGAACACCGCCTCCTAGGCTTTGATACTTCCTTTTAAACGTTATTTAAAGTTTTTTTACAAAAAATATTTTTCAATTTTGTTTAGCTCTAGAATAATTTATATTTACCACATAGGTTAAGTTTTGCCCGAATTCCCTGATGTTTTTTTTATCTTTGGTTTCAAGAAATGTTATCATTTAAATTAGTTACATGTTTAACATATAAATTATCCGCATGAAATTTTTGCTCTTCTAAATAATAGCCCTCTTTTTTCGTTTTTTTCATATTATCACATTTTTTATAAAATATCTTGCTTAGTTTCATCGAGGTATAAACTTTTTTAACTTTTCGTATATTAAGCGTTTTAATGAGAGAGTTTTTATTCTCCAATATCTTTTTCGTATGTGTTAAATAAGGAACATCTGTGAGTTGCCATGAAACTATACCCCCATACAATATATGCACACATATTTACATAGGTAGATAAGTGATGCTATTAGGGATTAGTTTTAAATATATTAGCAATTGGTAGACAAAAGCCTACTTGTTTATTATATATACACAAACAAGCAATCACGTTCCACAGTGGTAAGAAATTCGTCCCCGATAGAAATAAAGATGATAATATTCTTTAATTTTACATTTTTTTTGTTGCTTACAATGATCATCAGAGGTTTTCGAAAATCCAATGATTCCAGAAAAAAATGTTACGCACGAATAGTCGTATAAAAGTCTACTTATTAAAACAAAGTTTGTTCTACAAATTATTGGCATTATTAAAACAATAAACGTTTTGAAATTGTTCTGGTGGATTAAAACTACCATACAAATACAAATTAAACGAAGGAAAAAAAAAACAGTTGTAACCTAAGATATATTATATTTTACTTTTCGTACTCGACAAAATTCAAATATTTTTTATGATTATGTTGTATTTTATATGTCTTTAAATACCACGATTAGAGTTTCGAATGTTAGCTTGATATAAAAAAAAATATTACATAAAACTAAGTTCGTTATAACTTTAGCAACGCTGATTTCGATTTTAGATGTTTTTCTCTCTAAAATTTGCAGAAATATGCAACCTGTTCCTAACTATATTTTTTTGTTTTCTTTCTGTCATATGAGAGATAGACATGTAAGCTTTGTCGAAAACCAAGCAAGTTATCGAAATGAATATTTAGGGGGCTCCGGCACAAATTCTAAAATAACGTTTTAATTATTATAAGATTATTAATGAAGATTAAAATTTGTAACTTCAAAAACCTTTTTAATTTTTTTTTTATTTTTAAAATTTCGGTATTTTTTCTAATCTTTGGTTATGCTTGACTATTTGATTTGTAAAACTAAAACAATATTTTTTTACTATAATATGTAGTTTTAACATTTTAAATGTTCATTCTGGTATTTTTATACATATACGCTTATCTATTTAGAAATATGTAAAACAAAAATGCATGAAAGGAAAAATATCTGTGAACCTCCTACGTTGTACTTTTTGGAACTCACACAGAGTATATGTCTCTGGGACTGATGCTCTCGCCTCTGAAAAAAATAAAAACAAAAACATCAGATATTTCAATTATAATTTTATATAATTATAATCTTAATATCTTTATATATATAATTTTAATCTTATCTTATAAGTTTTAGTCGACGATACTATAACGTAGAAATAATTAAATAAATTTGGATTTGGACAGTCATTTGGATGTTCATTATACAAATGTCTAACCTCGTCGGGAATTGAACTCGAGCGTCGTGGTTGGTCGGTGGTGTACGCGAACCTCTCAACCAATAAGGCGTGGACGATATTTTATGTATATATTGAGCCCACGCCAGGGTAGGGTCAGGACCTAGAGTATCTAAAAGTTGACAACTTAGTCCTAGTCGGAAATGAATCCAACTAAGCTCTCTTACGGCTAATATAAATAATCAATCCTAATCCAAAACTTGCTGTCCAAGATTGATATTTTGATCCATTTTTATGTTATCGCTTGCCAATAATATATCTGTGGACAGGATAAATATGGTAATTAGGTATAGGATAGGCCGGCGGATACGCAGCTATCTCGATTGCTTGAAATCCATCTTTAGAGATACATTATTAACATTGACCGTTAATGAGTTAAGGTTGACTGGTAGAGAATGTCATGTTGCATTAAATCTATCTTTGTACACTATAATGTATGAATTTTTAATAAATAATAATAATAATACATATGCACATAGTACGGGGATGCCTGCCACCTCGAGACCTGAGCGTGGTATGTGGAATGGTGGAAGGAGAAAGTTAAAAGATAAAATATTGGTGGTGATTCTGCTATTCACAAACTAAACTTGTTTTAGATAGATAGATATAATTTTAACACTTAACACATTTTCACATCACTTTTTGTTTTCAAGTCACTAACCGACCACATTCCGTTCCGAAAATTTTTTTACAATGTTGACATACTTCAAACTTTTTAATACGACGGGTTTGTTTATTCTGCTACAGACTAAAAAAAGAATGGAGCGCGGCAGTCGAGGCCCAAATAGGGTGGGGACCATTGAGCGGACTTTTTTTAGACACCCGATATGGGCTGCGGACCGTTGACTGGCTATACTAATAAGTAATAACAATACTAATGTTTGTGTTAGCGTTCTTCTGAATACATTATTATTAGCGTGTGAGTAAGAATCGTTATTTATGTCCCAAGAGGAAAAGGTTGTAAGGTTTGCCGACTATATCTCAATTTATGTCCAATAGTACATATTTAAGACTGTGCCAAACAAATAGCTGCCAGCAAGCTGATTCGTTTGATGGCTGCTGCTGCTATACCAAGTTTGACGCAACTTTCATATCAAAAAACAAAAAAAATAAGTTTGCTATTTTTTAATTCGCCCAAATCATATGACACTAGTTGCCTTATATCTGAATTCCTTTAGACTTACTTTCAAATTATACGGGTTATACTTTTTCAAGTAAACTTTATACAAATTCGGGTTTGCTATGTATCTATGGAAATCCCGCCTCTTATTACGTATTATTTATATACTCTTTGGCTATACCCTGTAGGTGTACGCCATACTAGTATTTTTATAGAGAATTCAGGGCGCGTACTTAAAGAACTATGTTTAATTTATGACGTAACGTTATGAAAATGTGAGACTCATTTTTCAAGCTAAAGTATAATAGGTTTATTTGAAAAAATATAAACAAAATATGTTTATGCAAAATAGATGAAATCACTCAAACGCCAGCACGCGACTTTGTTTATTTTTATAAACTCAATGAGTAAATTAAAAAAATGTACCATATTTTAAAGAATTTGCTTTTAAATATCCGTACCTGATAAAAAAATATGTACATTTTAAATGTGTAAATAAAGCATTTTCTTAACAATAAGCATAACCATTACTGTCCTTTTCGCGCTTTTTAGCAGTCTTAACTTACATTACAATTAATTATAGTGTGACGTAGTTACATATGTCAGCCGTAAATAAACATAGCATCCTTATGAAGCACATTTATTGCGTTACATTATTTGAATTCTGAATTGATTTGCCATAAATATAAGAAAATAAAAAATAATATATAAATTTTTGGACGAAATATTTTAATTATTTTTAAATTTTTCAAACTACCCAGATAAAGTTGTCACGTATATATTTTGATATGGCTAGTTATTTCTACCCTCTATCTATAATATTAGCAGATAATTCTGCAAGGGAGTAGAAGTGCAACAAACTTAAGAATATCACAATAAATTATCATCATGATAAACCTTTTTAGAATTTTAATGATGAGCATTTATCACGGTATATCACAACCGCCATATTTTTTTTAATGTCACCAATTTATTAAAGATAAAAACTCATTTTGATTAGATAAGTGCTATTAAAGCACTTGATGTAGACAGGGATACATTAAAAGGACCGGTATTTTCTTATGTAAGTTAATGTTGAAATTAAATTGCTATTTGAAAATTATTGCCAAACTTTCATTTAAAATGATCCTTAAAAATACTGCAATTGTAAATCATAAAGTGACTATCCTGCGCATGCCACTACGGTCTACGTGGGTGGAGCTGCTTTGTTTATGTTATACCCATGCGTTTTATATTTTGGTTTGAATAAAATAATTGTTTTTAATTTTTTTTTTAAATAGAAAGAGCCACCGATTTAAATGATTTCTATAAATTTGTCTTGACCTTTAAATTTAGCCCTGTATAGGTATAACATCTACATAAGTTTGAACATATGAGATAATAAATATCTTGCATACATTCAAAGATAAATGTGAAAAAAAAACACAACCCTTTCTAACAATAAAAGAAAAATAGGCGTCAAATATAGCACTTGTAATCACTTTTTACATGCATACATGTTGATACAGTTGTATGTGGAGTTGTGAACCTGAGACTGATTTTATTAAAACCTATGCCCATGTGTACCGACTACCGACTACAGACTACCCATCCCTTTTAACCAAAATATGAACCTCTTGCTGAAGAGTATTTATATTCCTCGCAGTGAACACTGACTTTAAAGTAAGGATATTCGAGCGGTGTTAGCAGTTTTCGCTATCGTGCGGCGATTTTGTTAAAAACATATTACATAATATGGGTATTAGAAAATAAAATAAAAAGGTAGCCATTGAATTTTCTTTAAATCGACATTACCTATTTCATTGTAACTTTGAATTTGATAAATTTCAAATAAAACCTGAAAAAGTATTAAAAACTTCTTGTTTTCGTATTTTTTTTTATAATCAAGTGAAGTTACGAGTAACGTGTTTAAGGCGTTAATTAATCTAGAACGTTTATGCATTTTTCTCAGAAGAAAAAAATTAAATCGATGATTTAAAATGGAATCAAAAATTGGTAATTTCGAATTTCCTGGCCTTAGTGTTTTGAGGAGGTTAAAATATGTAAGTCAATAATATCAATCCTGACGCTGGATTCGTCAAGAGTGTTGTGGTGATATAAGCTTCATAAATCTTCAAAGTGAGGCACGCAAATAGAAAGTAGGTTATTTTTTTTTCCTACCATTGCAGTATGTGTGTAAAAGGAAAGCCATTTAAAAAACTATTTTAACATGTCTCATATTATGTTTACTAGCTCGTTTTTCTGTAGGTTTTTTTTAAATCATTGCTTCTCTTATTTTTCAGAGAATCTCAGAACAACTTTGGGTAAAATTATGTAAGTAGGTGTTATGTTTGTGTTTAAAATGATTCGTACCAGTTCCACAAGGCGTTTGCGGTTACACGTCCGTGGTGTACCTGCAATGATATAAGCACGGCTGAGAACTAGTTGTACTGTAGTCCACCATGTGATTGTAGCGATGATTAAAGCGGGAATGCAATGATTAAGATGGTAGCTGTAATGATTGAGTCGGTAATAAATGACAAAAACGTTAATATCAGCCGATAACTAGTTAACAGTTAAAAGAGCGACCTTAACAATGTCGCTGTAAGTTATGATAATAGGGTAATGAATGATTGTAAAGTTTGAGTTGTTAAGAGGATGAAAAAAATGGCAATAAAAGCTGAAAACGAGTCATAGTTCAGCGTTTTAAATTGCGTCTGTGGCGGTCATAAAAGTAGTAATTGTACTAATTTTAATGGAAATGCTAACAAAAGTACACGCACGCACACGCACAAAGATACGCAGAGCACACACGCACACGCAAACTCACTCAGAGGCAAAGTTGACGTTAGTCGCAAGGCTAGGACATCACAATGTGAATCTGTTATTAAGAGGAAGCTATACCTATTCCGTCCGTGAACGATGTCTTCGTCCGAGTCGATGTCAAACATGTCATCCTGCAGGAAGCTTCTGTTGGTGAAGCCCCCGACGTCCACTGGAAATCACAAATGTTGTAATGTAATACAACTGACACATTTCAAATTTTCAAGATAGTAGACAAAAAATCAAGTGTTGCACTCCGGGAAGTGTCTTCCTTCCATCCTTCCTTCATTGCCGGATTGCCTTGAAAAGAAAACTTGAACGTTGTGAATGTTTTGATATTTTGAAATAATTAGGGAATATTTATGCACGAAATTTATTTTTTACTAAGACGCTAAAGAAGTTTATTACTTCAAAAACTTTTAAACCATAATATGTCCAAACACATTTCAGGAAAAAAATGTGATTTTTAGGTAAAAATATAACAGGGCTACAAAATAGTTAAGAAATCAAACGACTGGACTAGGCATGTTTGTTTTTTTTTAATTATCTAATTATTCTACACCTTAATATAGTCAAAACAATAAGATCCTTCAGTAATCGATAAGAATGAAATTGGTGTTGAACTAACCTTTGCACTGATCCTCATAGTCCGCCCACTTGTAGTCGGCCTCGGAGTAGAGCGGCGGCAGGGTCTGGTGGGGCGTGGGGTAAAGATCCAGCTTGCTCTTGTCGTTGACGCTGTCTGTGTCGCTGAATGTCTTCATCCTGGAACCAAGCGCGTTGTTGAACAATAAAATATCATACTGCGAAAACAGTGATACTAAGAACTTTTAGTGGTATTAAAGTATCTTCACAGCCATATTACTGATGAGGTAGGCAGAGGCACAACCAGGACACTCACGACTGGCGAAAACACTAAATTCCACAATATGATAGGAGACAAGAGTATCGCCAACCGGGCACATATCCTATCCCGAGCAACATTTTTTTATTAGAAAATTGGAAAAACCCAATTTTCTTTTTTGTTGCCCGACCCGGGATTCGAACCCGGGACCTCATGCAGTCGAGTCCAACAACTGAACCGCTAGACCACAGAGGCGATCAATTAAACAGAGAAGATTTAAAAAACACATTTTCTTTTTTTTATTGTCTCTGTGGTCTAGCGGTCCGGGTGTGGATTTTTCCAATTTTCTAATAAAAAAATGTTGGTCGGGATTGGAAATGTGCCCGGTAGGCTTGCCACCTAAGATCGAACCTGGGACCTCCTGAAATCAAGTCCAATACCGGACCGCTATACTACAGAGGGGAAGCAGAAAAGCATAAAAATTACCAAATTCAGAAATAACGATATGTGTCTTTATCTTAGAAATATCTTGGCTATCATAATATATCGAGGCAGACACAGTTATCTTCACGCCCGCATCCCGAAAGAATTAGTCAGGGGTAAAAACAAAGGTAACCCACGATTAGCCAGACTCTTTAGTGTTACAAATCATAATGTGATAGGTGACAAACCTATCGCCAACCGGGCACTTATTAAATTTCAAACTAATTTGGTTATATTAGAAAAACTATGTTGTAAACAGTGAATAAAATAAAGTTTTACCTTGATTATAGGTAATCATTATTCTAAGTGGTACGTAACATTTGAAACTCCTGCCGTTTTACTAATAAACGTGGACTAACGTAGGAGTAAAATTTAGTTGATATTATAGTCTTTATCTCATTTCAATAAAGACTATAATAACGTCAGGTTGAACCTTGGAGTCCTACAGTACTTCAAATTTCAACCTGGTACTATTACTTACTCCGTGTTTATTAATAAGAGTGCTGGTGTATATCCCTTGATACTCTACCTGGTATAATCTTCGAAGCAACTGAACCTCCACAGTGTGAAGGCCAACATCGCCATGGACATGAGCACCCCGCCGGCTACCAGGAGCCACACTACCAGCACGCTGCGGTCGTTCGGCGCTTGGAATTCCTGGAAGTGGACATCTAAGGTAAAAACAAACCAAAAACCCATCAAAGCCTCTTCCTTAGCGGGACCATGGAGAGGGGAATAATAGATTGAATGGCGAAATTACATACGCATTTGTTAAGTGCCCATTTTTAACCAACTTCAAAAAGAGGAGGTTCTCAATTCGACTGTATGTTTTTTGTATGTTTACTACACAATTACTCGACCAGTAGCCAACCGATTTTGATGGTATTTTTTGTATCATGTCGGTCATGATTCCGAGTTGGTCCGACTATTCGATTATTATGATCATCAACGCATTATTGAGTAAAACTCAAAAACCACTAGCACTATGTGACTATGCACCAGACTCGGAAGTGCAGACATCTTTGTTTATCACACAAACGGCTGCCTGCGTCTGTGTAGTTGGGCCTACGCTAGCCTCTCGACCAGCGAGGCCGTCAATATCAATAAAACTTTTTATTGGTTTAAGAATTGAAGCTATTGCTTAAGTGTTGCAAAAGATTTGTTCCTTTTTATTTTTGTAAGAAGTATTTTCACGCCTGTACCATCGAAGAGGTAGACACAGGTACAATCAGGACACCCACAACTAGCCGAAAACACTAAGGTTTATTTTTAGAAACGACGCAACGCAATTGATTTGTGACTCGTTGTCACAGACTATTTAGAGATACTACGCATCTCGTTGTGCTTAACAATAACAACCACAAAGTTTCTTTATGTAACTTGAGGGCCTATTCAATAATATATAATGTTTACATTTCGAAAATATTTATAAACACACCTATTGAATTACGCGCGCCGAGCATTTCTTTTCGTTGTACGCTAGCTACATTAATTACTACTAGAACGTGACCATAAAAACGAAATTCATATATCAACAAAATGTTCAGATTTAATATATGTTTCGTAGCAAAATGGCACAATCAATTTCGTTATCACTTTTATTGCTAAGAATCTAATTTTAAATAAACATTTTTTACATTTCTCGTCATCTAAGTTTGTGTTATAAGGAACGGGGCAAATCCGGAAAGAGTGAATGAATGGTTTTGCTTGATACTTGATTTAAGAGTGGTAGTAACTCTGGTACTGGAGAGTCCTCGGTTGGTCTTCGTTTTGTAATAAGAATGACATTTAGTACGGTAACAAACTTTGATACCGTAACAAACCTAGACTTTTTGGTCTTTGTTTAAACCTGGTACTAGAGTGTTTTTTTTTTAATAAGGCGGTTTGGGTTCAACTTTTGAGTTCGTTATGAGCCATATGTAACTTTGCGTCAGATCAGGTTGAGTAGACTCGGGGTAGACCCCGTAAGGGACTTGGAATGAAGAAATGTATGAATGTATGTATGCTTGAGATCATTTTGAGACTGATAATTAGGATATAATTTTATCTGAAAACATGTGAAGATCTAGAGTTTTAGTCACCATACCGTAATACCCAGCATCCTGAGCCTAGTAGCAAAGGGATCTTGCTGGGAGTACGTGAACCACATGTCTTTGAGCTCCTCCTCCGTCAGCCGGGGCTCTTCATCAGGATCGTCATACACCAAGGGTACACCAAACACGACCTCTGCACACAACTCATACTGCGGCCAATTGTGGAAACAAAGCGCTCTACTCGTGATTCGTGTGACTTCCATTCTGAAATATACATTTTTTTTAATTATTTGATATTGATGATAAATCATATAATATTCAAATATTTTTGTAAATTATTGCTGAATAGGTATTTTTCCCTCATTTTATATTTCCCTTATTTCATTAAATTCAATATTTCTGGGCCAAATAAATAAAACTAACCCAAAGGGAATTACAACTAGCTGTACTGGCGTACTTAGTTCCATCGATCTAGTTTGTATGGGAAAAATAAAGCATTTTTTTCCTAATTTCCCTACAATTTCGGGTCGGAAGTTATTCGCTTAGCAACACATTCAGCGGTTCATTTTTATATTATACATATATACCTAAATAAATTTTATAAACACCCTGACCTAAAAGAAAATTTGAAGTTGGGCCAAATTGCTGATAGTTCTGAATGTCATCCAACCTTTCCGCATATAAAGTTATTAAGTTGTCACGTTGGAATCCCTATAGTTATAACAATAAAAAAACATATTTTAAGTTGGGCCAAATAGCTACGATTTAGGATAGTATGTTCCGGTTGGGACGGTAGGGTAGCCGATAGCGTATACAAGCCGTAACATGCCGGACCTATAACGTACCTATAAAACCACCACGTCTCTTACCATCAGAAGACCCGTGTACTGGTACATAAAATAACATATTTATTCGTATTCGAACAAATTATTTATTTATACAAATTACCAAACTATTAATACTACGCTGCCGAAATTTGGTAGGTATGTAAAAACTTGGTAAATATATTCTGTGTACCGTTTTACGATTTGATACAAAAGAGCTTTATTTTTATATAAAAACAAAAAAAAATATTGACAAGCGGGGTATCTATAGATAAGTCTTTGCAAATGACATTGTGGTTTCTATATCCACTGTTTCTCAAAATAAAAATGGTTTAAAAAGATAGACACTTCCAAGTTGGTAAAATATTTCTTGATGAATGTTAAATTTTGTATAAATGCTGATTATAATGAGTAAACTGACTCCAGAAAAAGTGGAGGTTCTTAATTGGACTGTATGATTTTTGTTCAGTTAAAGTGCAGAAGTTAAGTATTCATAAACCAAAACATATCGTGTATTTCCTCGTTGTCACCAAATATCACTAGATGTGTTTGAGTAAGGAGGCCACCGCTTTACCCATACCCTAAAATGACTCATGACTGATGACTTATGACAATTTTATAGGAAAAAATTAATTGAAAAAGAAATATCTAATACGGAAGAAGAGGTAGCATGGCAGAAAGGTCTTAGCCTGTCCCGAGAAAGAAACAAATTAATAAAATTAAGAGTATATCAAACTGAAGTCAATACAAGAACAATGATAATGCAGCAAAACATTGTATTCACGGAACACACTAATGTCTAACATTTCAGTCGGTACAGTTGATTAACATTAATTACTGCAGATACACTACAGCAGGGGTAACAAACCTTTGTTTATACGTATGTTAGAAGCATAAAGGTAGTTACACCGAGGTCAGTTTTGATAAGCAATGCAGCAAAACATTGTATTCGCGAAATACGCTAATCTCTGACATTTGAAATAAGAACTCTTTCTTCATCATTAAAGCAGAAACAATGCAGGGGTAGTCAATCTTTGTCTTTTGTAATCAAACTCCTTTGCGGTCGGTGTAGTGAATCGGAATACCGGACGGTATTGCTGTAGACTGCTTGAAGTCTCGTGTTCGATTCTCGGGTGGAGCACATCAAATTGTGTTTTTTAGAATTATAATAAAACTAACGATACCCGGGTTTGGATCAGTGACCGTTTGGCGATAGGTTTCCCATAATGCATTAAGTGGCCTATCACATTGTGGGTAGTACCATCGGCATATCTTGGGTGTTCTGGTTGTACCTCTGCTTTTTGCATTTTATTTATGTTCGAAGGTAAACAAGTCGGATTATTTTATGATAAGAAAAAGATACATCAAATGTGATAAGGATGCGCTGTTGACTTGAGGCTGGGTGTTAACCCCTTCAAAAAGAAACACGATAGTTTGCGAGCACTGACACTACTTATACTAATACTACTAATAATAAACACTAATAACTACCTAATGTCTTCTTTGTAGAATAGACCGTCTGACTTCTTGCCAGGCAGCTCGTAAAAGGCGAGCATAGACTTACCGACTATCGTCACTTACACTAAACCGTCCTACTAGGATGTAGAGTTTTTCAGCAACACGCCTGGATTGGTACCACCGCCTTAACTATTCTTGCCACCATAACGTCAGTGCTTGCCGTTTCTGTGTTCCGGTTGAGAGGATAAGCTAACTGGTAAACTACTTTTGTTCTAGGCCTAACATCCCGGCCTCAACGCACGTTTACAACGTTTGGTGTCTATTATTTCTTACGATTTATATCCGTCTGCTGGTTTGCCTTCCAATATCATAACAAAAAAAATAATATTAATTAAATAAACACAACAATCTATCATCCTACGTACATATCACGCCAAGTACCTTGCGGATAAGCAGAGAGTATTACTCTTAGGTATGTCTAACTGCATGTCAAAAACCTAAGCCCTTTCGTTTCCTCTCTGTTACCAAGCGTAGTATTTCGAGTATCAAAAACGTCACAATTTTATTTATTGAGTAATATTCGGTATTCCAAATCCTGTAGTAATATTATATATAGATACTAACAGCTCGCCCCGGCTTCTCACGGGTATTAAATAAACATAATATAAACTTTCCTCTTCAATCACTTTATCTATCAAAACAACCCGGGTCAAGCAACAAAAAGAATTTGAGTTGTTTCAATTTTCTTATTTAGAAAAATGCTATCACATTGTAGGACTTGGTGTCTTTGGCAAGTAGTAGGTGGTCTGGTTGTACCTCTGCCTACTTCTTTGGGGATATGGACGTGATCTTCTATTTATATGCTTAATTAATTGTTTAATTATTATATTTATGTTTTATTTGTTCTAAGTATGTCTACAAACGTTATTTGTACACGATGCCTTCCATTTTATTTCCTCAGTTTCTTTTTTTTTTGGTTTGGCTGAAAGAAATTTCTGTAGATAGATATAAGCTTCCCTTTTGTGCATTTTTACTTTTCCTGTATTTTTACTTTTTATGTGCACTAAAGTATTACATAAAAAAATTGCAGTGAACGCTTTCACGTGAAAATGACACATGCATACAAAGAACAAACATAATTAATCACGCATTTATTAGTAAGGATTTCATTTACAACATTCATATCACTAACAGCTAAACCAACACGTTCAACTATATCAATAACTGTAATAGTTTGTTGCACATACACTATGTTATATGTAATAATACGTTGTAAGTATTGCTATTTTTTAGTGTACGTTGATATTTATTATTGGATTAAGTATAACCCTACTAATATGATAAATGTGAAAACTTTTGAGAATGGATTTATGTCTGTTACTCTTTCACACACAAACTACTGAACAGATTTAAACGCAATTTTAAAGGAGTATGGTTTATAGACCAGAATAAGATTTAGGCAATTTATAAAAAAAATTACGCGCGCAAATCCTCAAGTGGAAGCTATTCGCACATAAATTTTATGACATTGGTTCAGTGATCTTTGAGTAATACTTAATAATTCGTTTTACTGTTTACTTAGGCGACATAGTTTTTAAATTGAAGTCGGTTTTGTGCAGTACTATTTCGTTAATATTGGGACGAAAAATTGAATCTACCAGATGCCTAGGCCTACAAGCACTCGAGCTTTATGAATGTAAGAAAAGGCAGTGGCAGGAAAAGGTTGTAGAGGTGATAGTGGCAGAAGTCTTTTACAAGCTAGGCAGACAACCAGTTTATCTAAACCTTTCGAAGGAGACCAAAGAGAAGGAGGAGAGAAGAGAAAAAAATGTAGCTACTATGACGCAAAAGTATTTTGCTTTAGAAGCACTTTAAAATTTGTTCTTAGCAACTCGAATAATCAGAATGGAAAATATTCGCTGAAGTAGCTTGCATGCTATGTAAGACAGTTGGCCGGCAGCCAAGAGAGGTGTGCACCGGTGTCACAGCTGACCTACTGCATGTTTAATGCTAGGACTTTTGCTCCAGTGCATCTGCAGTGAGCTAATTATGTTAATCAATTATTTACATTTTTTTAATATGTACATATCTTCACGCTTAGTCCCTTGCGGAATAAGCATAGTATGCCACGATTTCTACAGACCTGCTTTGCTTCTTCTCACCTAAAGAAATACAAAAGTTTTCAGATCTTAATTATATAATTAACTCGGACGAAAATTATAAAATATAGAATGAAAGTGTTTCTTTTATTAATAACTAGCCGACCCGACAAACTTCTCTCTACCTAACAGTTAACAACAGTTTGTATAAAAAATGTTGTTTTTACTCTTTCCCAAAATCTTATTCTAAATCAAACATGAATACTAAATGATTCTCCATGGAAGGCACCTAACTACTTTTTTTAATAAAGTTACTATATGTTTAATCTAGAATCTTCAAGCATATTTCAGCCAAATTTTATGAATTTTAGTATGGTTGGGATTTATAATAAAGTCCAAAAGGCAGTTAAGATAACTTACAGATACTGTCAAAATATGTGGCTATAGCCTGTTATTTAATCTCAGAGACTAAATTGACATTAGCAATTTTGTAAGTTTTTTGCTATTTATAAATAGTGTCGTGCCAATATCGGAAAATGTTAACAAAATTTATTACCGATTTTTATAAGTTACACTGGAAAATCAGAATATATGTATCTAGAACAAAATAATTTGAAATTTTGTAAATTAAGATCCTTCATAATCATAGGTTAATAAATTTTATTATTTGTATATTCACAAAACCAAATTTAAAAGCAAAAACACTCGTATTTTTTAATATTAATTTTATTTTATTTTTTTCGGAACAACCCGTGCCAATAAACTGTGCACCTCGTACTATACCGTCATGTATCATTACCTTTTTTTCATTTTATGTTGATAAAATATCTTTTTGATAACGGTGTTATCTTAGTGTTTGCGAAGAATGAGGGGCGCCGCAAGCCCTTATTTGAGTTTTTTTTGTGTAACGAAATACAGTTTTTTCATGGCAAAAGACAGCAAGGCTTCCCTGATGGTAAGAGATAACCGCAGCGTAGAGACACCATTATAGACTGCGTCGCTGAGGGACGGGGATATGAGGCCAATTGTGCAATTCTACCGGCTGCCCTAACCTCTGGACTGGAGCATGACATTGTCACTATGGCAGCACGAACAGGTAAAATGGTGAATCCCTATCCGGGCAAGTTGCTGCACAATAGTCTACCACAGGTGGCCTTATTGTTGATGACCCGTTTCACCTTTGCTCGTCTCTTACGATCTGCCTGGCAGAACGGCCGATGATTTGTTCTACACAGAAGACCCGCACTTATAAATTACGATGACCAAGTTTTTTATGCATTTAGTGTCCCCGCTTAGCACCATTAATGCAATCATTTAAGTTGCTTACTTTAGAGTAATATAAATTTGTGTAATTTGACCGCACCCCAGGGTTATTTTTAAATTTAAAAATAGGTAATTGATAACTTGCACACAATAGGCAAAACGGAGGCATTTTAACAATTCAATAGATTGAAGGACGAAGGGCTTACATAATTTACCACTTAGTAAATTGCAAAAAATCGGAGTTCAATTTAATGTGGTCTAATTACACCAAAAACTCAATATCTTCCTTCATTCCCATTCAATTCCATCAGCAGACAGATTTGAAATAATGCTCTTTTTTCGATCTTCGTTAAAAGGAGCTTATAAATTTAGGGTTGAAGTATCAAACACATTTTGGTTTTTCATTCTTCGAATATCAACATTAGTTTACGTTTTGAAGAAATCGGTATTGTAGGACAGCACTACAAAATAAACGCAGGTATCATTATTTGTAAAATTGACATTTGCATCTGTCAATTCAGTCTCTGAGATTAAAAATCAGGCTATACTTGCACATTCCGGGTTTCAAGTTAGGAATCTAAGATATTTGGATTATTTTAACTGAGAGTACAATTTAAATTGCAAAACGTATGATATGGAAACATAATAGAATATGATACAATTTGTAAATCGTATCCTAAAACAGTAAATAAATATCTAAAATCGGACTGATAAATCAGTGTACATACATAAAAAAATATACCGGCCGAATAGAGAACCTCCTCGTTTTTTTAACTCGGTTAAAAAGGCTGTTTTTTAAATTATACTGTTGTTTTTTAATCCTAGACGCAAATCGAGGGGTGTTATAAGTTTGAACGAGTCTGTGTGTGTGTGTGTGTATCCGGCGGTAGCATCATAACTTTTGAAGAGATGGACTGTTGGTTGGGGGCTAATTGAAAATGTTTATTTATTAATTATTAAACTGAAACGTATTGATCTCAATAACCGAATAATTTCATTACAAAAATGGTCCGTTTATGTCGCAATCTTATAAAATTACTAATTATTGCTAAGTTAGCTTTGTTGATAATCTATATCACGCAATCATGTGAACCGAATTCAATTTCCGGCTGGGGCAGACATTTGTGTGATGGACGTAGGTTACATGTTGTGAGTATTTTACTTATTTCGAAATATATTCATTAAACACAAAAACATAAATATTTATAAATTTCACTCCGAGATCTCAGAGATAGAGACCATACCTACGTCATTTTAGCAAAGCTAAAATTTGGAGCATTAGGTATCAGTACAGTGTTTTGTTAAGAGGTAGTCGATAATTTTTATATACCTAACCTTCAAGACGTCTGTCTGTCTGGCAGAAATAATGACCCAAAGAAAGTGTGCAGCACTTACGAATTTTAATTTAATAAAACATTCTTGCTTAACAATATATTTGAATACGAACTTTTCTACTTTGACATAGGTAAGTAAGGTTATTATGTACCTGTACTTCGCGCTGCCTGAGAAATATATGAATTAATAATCCTAAAATCATAACAAGAAAAATATTTTATTTCACATAGGCCATACAAAGATACTTGCGACGCTATTAGATCATTTTAAAACATATATCTATATAATTGCACTACTATATCGGAATGCGGCCTCTCACTGATAACATTCGGCGAAAGAAACTCGGCTAAAAATTTCAGCAAAGATAATATGTCGTAGGTCTGGATACTCTAGGATCTTACTCTGTTTAGATGTAGTTGTTATTACCGCATGAGCAAACATTCAATAAAAAGTTCAATCCGACGGCGACTGTGTCCGGGCGGGCATTCCCAGCTTTTATTAGAACATAATTGAAATCATTCGTTCAGCTGTTCTTTGTCAGGCCCGAATGTAAAACGATAATAAAAGGAAACGGATGTACGGATAGGTTTTTCTATTACATATAAGAGTAAACAAATAAAAATTTTGATAATTCTTTTTTTGTAGTGTTAATTATTGTCTGAGTTTTCGTATGAAAAAAATCAATATCCTTCAGGCTTTATACGTCCTAAATATGCCGATATGTCCTAAAGAATATCTGAAATTTGACCTTTGAAAACGCATAATTAATAATAATATTTTCATCGACCATATATATCCCAATAGACGCCTATTCTTTATAATTTTGCTTTGAAACAATTCTGGCAAATAGCTGAGGTGCGGGGAAGTGAAGAACTGCTTTCTTATTGGCCCTTGCAATGACAACACGTCATATTCATAAACAGATTTGTAAGATTAGGGATGAGACATATTTAATACGAACAATATATTTTATCGATATGCCTTTTATTTTATGAAGTACGACATGGTAACGGATTATATCGCACTTTGTTATTGCACGTCACATCGCACCTATGCAACTCAACGTCTCGAGGTTACACATTTTTGCGGTTGAGAGTAATATCCGTACTTTAATACATTAGGTCCTTACACCTGTAATTGGCGTTTTGTAGGGGAGGAACATAAGTCGAATATTTTTAATGTAATATATTTACTTAATCAAAGTATGAACCCTTGCTTCCTATGCCCATTTGCCATCTCATAGGTAATTGATTGATCCCTCTACTAAAAACGGGACGGATTCGAACGGGAATCAATAAAATCTTTGGACGTGGTTTGGACTGCCCCATCGATATTTAATTTTTTGAAAAAAAAAAAAATCTGTTGAAGTTAGGTTCAGGTGCATGTTTTTTAAATTCCAATTAATGCTTTGCTAATTTAGAACCCGTCTGATGAGCAGTATGTGGGTTAGCATTGTCGTGAAGCAGCAGTGGCGTAAGTTAAGATGTAATTTCAAAATTGTATGTTGTAAGTTAAATGTTGAGATGTAATTCACTGTATTTGGAATTCGAAAACCAATCCAAATTAGAATTTTTTTATTTTGTGATCTTGTGGATACCTGATATAAAAGACATATAATATATCAAATTGAATTGTTTTCATTCATTCGAGTAATACCCACCTGAACTACAGAATATCGTTGAAATACTGTAAACAAATTAGTTTTAAAATTGTCCCAGCCTTTTGAAAGTTTTTTGACATACTGACCCCAACATAGCCTATCGGAACCAGTCTTGAATTTATATCACCCAGATAACCACCTAATGCACTTAAAAGAGTTCAATAAAATCGGCTCAACTATTTATGAGCTATTCAATGACAAATAAAAGAGCCCTCTGCCGCAGAAGTTCTGTTTTCCATCGTATTGGTCCGGGTTCGCTGACTAAAATAGATCACCTGCCCCTTTGCCAGGCACCTCGTAAGAGGCGAGCAAAGGAAAAACAGGTAATTGTCAGTAAGATTACTGGTGATACAGTGGTGTGCAGCAACTTCCCTGGTTAGTTATCCACCGCCTTACCCATTCCTGCCGCTATAATGACAGTGTCACATTCCGATATGGAGGGTAGGGAAACCAGTAGATTTGCACAATAGGCTTTACATTCCGACCATAGGACAACGCACCTGTAACATCAACGGTGTCTATGGGCCATGGTTATCTGTTGCCATTTAGAGAGCCGTGTGCTTGTTCGCTGACTTCTCACATGAAAAAGAGTAACTATCCAGAGACCAACTCAAAAGTACACAGAGTAAGAAGTTTTTTAATGTTTCTCTCAGTGCTAAAATGTATCGATAAAATACATAATTACCTATATACAATACTGGTATAAGACCGGTATCCTATTCGGGATGAATAAATAAAAATATCGATAAAATAGATTTACACATTAGTCCATCACTAGCTGTATGCAAACGAAAGTGATAGCTTAAAAACCACATGTGTAAGAAAGGGATATAAATACGCATCTAACTATGACTGACCAGTATATGATGAACTCCTACAAACATCAAATAATTCAAAATGTAATTATGAATGTTATTATTTTTAATTAACCTACGGAAAGATATACCATCTTTTCGGTAATTTGAAGTGCGGCTGTCTTTACCGTACCTACCATTTAATTGAAGAAACCGTCATTTTATATCTATTTTTTTATTTTTATACAATAACGCTACAATGTTTACAGGTCACAAACCTGGTCGCAAAGAGTAAAGTAACTGTCCATAGAGGAACCTGGTCGATACTGTTCATATCTTTTTAAGTAATAAGCTACATTAGAACAATTACACTTATGTGTTGACTGAACCGTGTTGCATTACATGCGGCGTCTATTGGGATGTATGGTCGATGAATATTTTCATGTACTGATACTTCGCAAAATTATTTAAATAAGTTTGAAAACCCAAACACGATTGAAAAATTAACACACTTTGTGACGGGAACGTCTCTGGTAAAATGACTTACATCAGTTTGTCATCTTGACAGAAAAAAATGTAGGTTATTCCAATAAACGCTTTGAATTAAGCATGGGCTCAGTTTTTTAAATCTGAATTTTTTTGCGAGCGGTTTTTGTATACAAATCAATATTTTTTTTCAGATTTTTATTTCTGTAAAATTCGCATTACTGCGCCAATGCAATGTGATACACGCCATACAGCACTATGCTGAGCTTGGACCTTTTCTGGCAACATGTTCACTGTAACGATCTTGGAACCCATTACTTTTGAAATAAATTTAGGTTAAGTTTTCTTTTGTTTATTCGAGTGTTTGTTTTAAAAATAATTTATATTGTTCCGACTTAAAAAAAAGTATCTTCTCGCCCATATCCCTTAAGAGGTAGGCAGAGGCACAATCACGGCACCCACGACTAGCCGAAGACACTAAGTCCCTCTATGTGATAGGTGGCAGCCTATCGCTAACCGACCACACCCGGAAATGCAGACATCTAAATGTTCATCACACAAATGCCTGTCCCCTGGGAATCGAACCTGAGCCTCGCGGTTGATCGGTGTAGTTAGGCGTGTACGCTAGCCACTCGACCAACGAGACACATACATGTAACTTTTTTGGAATCATAATCGAAAAAAACAATCGAATCTCGATGTAGTAACGAATTAAGTCGGATTGTCTTTTCAAGTTTTACTGCACTTAAATTATAATTATTCTTAATGTATGTTATTAAATCAAATAAAAATTCCACAAAGGGTTACGAATAATTCTAAATAAACATATCCTGTTGATTAGATATTAAAATAACAAGCATTGAACGAAATAATCAGTCGAAGTCGGCGATAACGTTAATCTTTATGATGCTTGATTAGATGGGGATCGTGGAGAAAACAATGCTTTTTTATAGAAAACCTATTAGTACGCGAAACAAAAATAGTTTTATTAATAAACACCAAAGTACTCCAAGGCTCAACCTAGTATTATTCTTTATTACATTGGGATACAGCCTATAATATCAACTTTACTCTTACTTTAGTCCCGTGTAGGTCCGGGCTTCTTTGCAGAATAGACCATCTGCCTTCCTGCCAGGCAGCTCGTAAAAAGCGAGCATAGACTTTCCCCGTGTTGGTCCGGGCTCCTTTGCAGAATAGACCATCTGCCTTCCTGCCAGGGAGCTTGTAAAAGGCGAGCATAGACCTACCGTCACTAACACCGTGACATCTGACTAGGTGGTAGAGTTTCGCAACGACTCACCCGGATTGGTACCACCGCCTTACTTATTCCTGCCGCCATAACGTCATAACGTGTTTCGGTTTGGAGGGTAAGGTAGCCGGTAAACTTACTTTTGCTCGAGGCCTAACATTGGCAATAGGTTGGCAACTCACCATTACCAACTTTGGTGTCTCTAGACGACGCGAATTTCTTACAATCAGGAAATCCGCCTGCTTGTTTGCCTTCCAATATCATAAAAGAAATGTTATTAATAAGACGAAAAATGTCTCCGTACAAATCACACGAAATTGTTCAATGCCAAAATATGCAAATTTACTTGTGATACGGTTAGTCAACGTTACTAATACACGGAAATACATAAATAAATACCGACATAAATTGTATAAATACCCTGACCCAGAAAACCAGACATATCACACCAATGCCAACCCCAGTTAAACATCAAACTCTAGCTCCGAATAAGAACAATAGAGTTAGGCGGGTACGGTAACTTCTTCAGAAAATTACACAAAGAAAACAAGAAATTTTTCAAAATTTGTAAGAAGAATGGAGCAAAAAATGATGTTGTTGTAGCTGTGCCCAGGACTTCGTCCGCATGAACATAAAAGCCTAAAATTAAAGTAGCCCAAGTTACTTATTATATCAAACAGTAGCAAGTCCTGTCATCATCGGTTAAGCCCTTTAAGAGATTAGCCGGGACGAACAAACATATATAAATAGCAGAGAAAACTGTGGTATATGTATCATACACACTTTATGTGCAAGAATAAAAAGCAGTAATTTTAGTATTAGAAATAGCTACTCCATCTTTATTTATATGTATAGATATAGATTAATATAAAAATACACACATTAACAGTTTGATACACACATTATATTGTGTGTGCGTTGTTTAGCTATGGGTCATAACAGAAGTAATCTATAAGTAGGCAAAAATTTTAAAGTAGGGGTTTATACTGTAGTAGTTCTAATAGTAGTCTCTAGTACATCATAAGCATAAGCAATGTGTCTAATGTTTCTTCGTTTTGAAAAAAATATAATTTAATAATTTGCTAAACTTAATTTTAAAATAAGAAAAACTCACCAGTAAACTAGCAGTTGAGGTCCTTCTATTATCTAGTAGTAGTATTACTAATCCATTTTACAATAGAAGTACGTTAATCTATTTGAGACGGATTCGACTATTTCCTAGTTTACTTCTCTATCGATTGTTATCATTACCTACAGTACCTAAAGGAATCTTATCATAAGATCTTTTTAATTTTATAAAACCAGATTTTTTGCCAGTCTTTTTATAACATTTTATATTTCGATATGTTTGATTTCCATGGCCTTCGCCAATTCCACATTTTCATACGAGATGAAAAGTGCAAGGCCAAACCTCATACGAGTTTTTCTTCTGTGAATTTTACAGGTTTCTTTAAAATGTCTAATGGTTTTTCAACGGTTTTTGTTTCATTATTATTATTACCTAATGAACTAATATTAATTTTAATTTCACTTATACCATTGTTATTATTCTGTAGTTTATCATTTAAATGAGATTTGTTAACGTAATTTTTTGTACAATTTTGATTCTGTATTTGAGGATAATGATGTAATATGGCGGTAGTGTTAAAGGTTATTTTCCCGTGCTTTATATATTCTACTGGTCTTTTGTCTTTACTAGTACTTGGTGCACTTTTTAATTCATCACTAGGTGTTCTTAATCTAATATTTGTAATAGGACTTTCTGAGGTACTTTCAATTATATCTTTTGTTTCATCTATCAAACCTAAAGCCAGCATTCTGCTGCGTTTTAAGTTTTCCATGTATATATTATAACGATTCATTTCTAATGTATTATTCTGTTTTAGTGGCAACGAATTTGGCAATTTTATTTGGGGCCTTTCCTCAGCCATGTATCACAATTGTTTTTGGGGGTTTTGGCTCTTCTGATTGGGTTCTTTTGCCGCAACGCAATCACGCGCGGCGTTTGTTAGCTATGTTTGGGACTGTACCATCGATATGCTGGTGGTTTCTGTGACAATTGTAGGTGCTGGAAATTCTTCTCTCGTCGAGTCGTAAATGGGGAACTCACAGCACATCATGCACTTGAGGAATCTAGGTACTTCAACGTAAATAGCCGGCGGTATAGGTATAAACGGTGACGTCGATGATTTATAATATATGTAATCAGGGTTATCTCTGTACTTTTCGTCCGCCGATCGTTCGAGCAACGGTATTCCAGATAAGAATAGTATAATGGCGGTCGTGAAGAGAGGCGATAACACAGCTACATACTCAACACCTTCGATAACATTCAGAGATATAACAAAAATACCCCACCACAGCACTACTTCGCCGAAGTAATTGGGATGTCTCGAGAGGCCCCACAAACCGTCGTTACACCATTTCCCTTGATTGGCGGGTTCCTGACGAAATGCAAACTTCTGTAGATCTGCATAGGTCTCAATGAGTAAGCCAGTCACGAATATTCCAGCACCCGCAGAATCTAGCGTTGACATTGTTTTGGGGGCCTTTGGGTATGAATGATGAGGAGAGTTTATGATAATCACTGGAAGACTGACGACGTACACCCAAACTGCTTGAAACGTGTAAAACACTGCAAATCTTAACGTATTACTTTTTCGATCTTCGAATTGCTTGTCTCTGCCTATGTGATAGATTCTATAAATGAGATATCCGGAAAGCCTTATGCCCCACAAGCATACAAACGCGGTGACCATGAGCTGCCTGCTATCATAGCTTTTGAGAGTACTTCCTCCTTGTCCAAGAAAGAAAGTAAGGAGTGCTATAATGATGAAATTGGCTCCTCCAGTGAAGTCCGTCACTTTGTCGCTTTGAGACAGCGAAGCGATGGTGAAAAACAATATTTGCATAGCCACAGTGACAATAGCACTTACCGCGAAGTTATTCCTATCTATAAATGGTTCCATCTTGGTTATTTGTATATTTTGGCATCAGGGAATACTGGCATCGATAATTTGGCGCATTGCTGCATTTACTTGTGATTTGCGGTGTTCGTGCTATATGTTGTTACTGGAATTTCCCATTGCAATTCGTGGTTTGGGTTTATTAAGCGCGGTACGTGAAGCGTGATCGTGAATGAGTTTATTTGAAATCAAAGCGTGGTATTCTATACTTGTTTCGGGCTGGCTACTAAAATAGCTTTGACGTTTGTTGTGCGCATGTGTACGGTTTACGCATGCGCATAGGGTGTTTGGTGTTTTGCGGAGTGTTTATGTTTAGAGAGTTGCGTAAATGGGTGTAACGAGTCGACCCAGTATCTGACTGCTGTAAGCTGCAACTCACTGGTTATGGGCGTATTATGACGGATTAAGACGGCCTTATTCCGTTAGTTTCGGCGACTTGAAACGCTGTTATCTTAATACTTCAGATAACTTAAACTTAAAAATACGTTTTGTTTCTTTTAGAGAAATTGATTTTAAATATTATAATAAATTATTTAGAAGACGCGTAAAAAATTGAACTTCAAGATTTTTTTTATATATTTTAATTATAAAATTTTAATGATTCAATTTATGTAATTTATCCAGGATTATTTATTTATTTATTATTATTATTATTTTACACTTTATTGTGTAGTCCACTTACAAGCTTTGTTATTATTACATCATCAACATGACACACACACACATCTAGAATTAGAATACGAACAAATAACAGTATAAAACCCCGAGCTTTTCTCAAGCGATATCTTACAGCTGACCTAAGATAGAAAAAACACTGATAAAAAAGTAACATGTAGCTATTCTATAACATTCTTTTACGAATTACGCAAATTGAATCTAACCCCATAGTAAGCGTGTAATATACTGGTTGTTAATTGCCTACATTAACATATAGAAATAAAAATAATAATAAACACACCTAAACCCAGATATACAGACATCTTAAAGTTACCGTCGTCAAGAATAGAACTTGAGCCTCGCCGCTAGTCCGCTGTGTTAAAAGTATACGCTAATTCCACGACCAACGAGGCAGTCAACTTAATATTTTAATAGATCAAAAATATCTTAGGAAAACTAGCCGACCCGGCGAACATGGACAATAATTGTTCAATTACATTTAATTGAATATTTAAAAATTATTTTTAATTTATTACAAGATTGTGCGATGAGAATTGAAGAAATATGTGTCGGGACATAAATATGCGGGATCGTTTATCATTATTTACATATTATTTCTGTATCTGTTATCTCTTCAATATATGAATAACAACAAAAACAGTAAACGTGGGATTTTCCAATACGCTATTTACTGAGAACCTACTTACGGATAACCTGTTATATTACAAGTCATTACCCGAATGCAGAAAAGACAGTTCTTACTTATAAGTAAAAAATAAATATTATAAACGCTAAAATGTGTTTATTTGTCATTTTCTCATCTCAAAACGGCGGGACCAATATGAACGAAATGTAGCCATAAAAATGGATTACATTGTAATTAAGACTATTTTTAAAATGTTGGAAGGCAAACAAGCAGACAGATATTTTGATGATAGGAAATTCACGTCGCCTACAGACACCAAAGGTGGTAATGGTGCGTTGCCAACCTGAGTCCGGAATTTTTAACAAGAGCTAAAAGATTTAATTTCGCGGGCTTAAAGCGGTTATTAACATCTTCTAATCCGATGGAAGGATAAGGGTTTAAAAAGTATTTTTATGAAATACTTATTTATATATTAATTTTATGGTTGTACAGTCGAGTTCTTTGTTTCTCGAAGGAAGATCGGTGGAAGAAAAAGGATTTTTTTAGTGGAGTACATTTATTGCTTTTCGACCTGGACCACGCATACCTTCTACATACCTACCTAAACCAATTTCAATATTTTTTTTATTGGAACCACCTTTGAGGTAAGTTTATGGCAATTGGTTCATATTTTATTCAGTTACCTACACTTCTACGAATTTAATTGTTTACAAAGACGACATATAGAAATTAAAGTCGATTTTGTGCAGTTTAAGAAAGTTTAAATTAATTAATAATGCAATGATTTTTTTGGCATCCAAATGCAAACAAAAAGTAATAAAGAAGTTTTTAGTCTTTAGTTTGTTTACCGTTTACATTAAACTTCGAAATGGAACACAATAGTGTCCATCACTCACTCTATGGCGACAAGGAAATGTGAGGCAGTGCAGTGGCACAAAACCAGGCAACCATTGCAAAACTCTATTACTTATTAGGTGGTAGAGTTTCATACTAGGTGGTAGTTTCGATGCGACTCGTCTGGATTAACTTACCTAATCCTGTCGCCATAACGTTAGCGCTTGCCGTCGATGAGTTCCGATTCGGAGGGTAAGGTAGCTGGTAAACTTACTTTTGCTACAGGCCTAACATCCCAGCTTCAGGTTGGCAACATACCATTACCACCTTTAGTTTTCTAGGCGGCGTGAATTTCTTAACATCAGGAAATCCGTCTGCTTGTTTGCCTTCCAATATCATAAAAAAATCTTTAGGGTAACTCTATTATCTTTAGGGTTATTCATGCAATATTAGAAAATGGAATCGGATATGTCGTTTTAGTTATTTTTGAACACGATACCTACTGGTGAATTATTAACATTTAGTTAGTAGTAGTATAGCTTCTGTGGTCTTACGGTCCAGGGGAGGCACTTGTTGCTGTTTTCTATTAAAAAAAATGTTGCTAGGGATTGGACTTGTGCCCGGTTTGGCAATAGGCTTGCCACCTATCACACCGTGGGACTTAGTGTCTTCGGCTAGTCGTGGGTTCTTTGGTTGTGCCTCCGCCTACCTCTTCGTGGATATGAGCTCGTAGTTAACAATTAATTATTCTATCGGATTCGTTGAATTTATTTGTAAATATATATTACAATCCGCAATTCGCTTGATATCAAGGTTCCAAAGTAACCCTACTAGTCTACCTACCCCAATATAATAATCCAATTATGACTCAGGTTCGGTACAGCTTACTCTTGAAAGGTTTACCGGCAACCAGTTCTTAAATGAACTTAAACAAAATTAAACCTTATGCTACGGTACTTCAAAAGAAACGCAATTTAGTTGCTTTTTTGAATTAGTTAAAAATTAGGATTATAGAATTCTGCCTCAAATCAAATAGAACCTTTTAAAAAACCTGCCCCAAAAAGTTTAGGGATAACAATTTAAAGGCTTACCTCGTAAACTGTTAAGCCGATCGAAGGATAAACCAAACAAACAATGAACTCTTGAATGACTTGAGCCGTTTCAAGTGCTTAATCAAATAAAGGGGTTTTGCGGCCCTGCGGTGATGACATAAAAACAAACTCACGTGGTATTAAGTCCTGGGTTGATGTTATTGGCGTTGATGTACATGGTGGCCATGTCAGCAACAATTGCGCGGAAGGGTTCCTCCACTTTAATGAACTGCTCCAGGTTCAATCCGCCTAGATTCAGGGTTATTTTTTCTTCTGGGTAACGGATGGCCTCAGGTTCGGGTTCAGGCTCTTGGGTTATAACCGTTGGAATCGGCACTAGAAATAATGAACTCTGTTAGTTCCAGGTGTTAGCGCTATAGCCATGAACGCAAGACACACAAATTGGAAATGATCCAATAGATCGCGTTGTTTCTATCTTGCCACCAGACCATTACTATTTTATAAAATCTAAAAGATTCTTCAGGTACGCTTCCAACTCGAATACTATCTGTAGATAGTGCTTAAGTTGGAAGAGCTACAGTGCTGTCATGAAATTTCAAGCACCATGGTTCACCTATCTATAAAAAAAACTTACTGATCATACGTGCGCTGATGTTGAAACCTCTCCTAATCGCCCACCCCATCTGAGCATCCAGCCTCATGAACACGCGATCCACGTCGAAGAACCGGTACCGCCTCTCGCTAGTTAGGGAGTATGAAAACACCAGACCGTCCTTTCCACTGGCATCCATACCACCTACACAGAAAATATCAGTACTAATTCACATTATTTATCACCTCCAGCTCCAAACTAGTAATATTCCAAAATAAATACAAGGTTACTGGTAACTAACGCATAACCTTTCTAGGGCGGCTTTAGAACATCTAAATCAACATCTTATGTTTTACAACTTTTAGAAAATCGCAAAAAAAGAATTTGGTTCTCCACACAAAAATTCATCGTCCTCTGACAAAATGTACCGAGAACCAAAGTTTTTTCGCGATTTTCTAAGAGTTGTAGATCAAAGGCTGTTGCTTTTGATGTACTAAAGCTACCCTATAAAGGTTTTGCGTTGACTTATATATATAACCCTGTATAAAATGAGTCGGGCAATGAAATAAGAATAGAAAATATGTATTTTCAATTTTCCAATAAAACTAAAGTTGCCCGGGTTTGGCTCATGTATAGTTTGGTTATGGTGGGACTTCGGCTAGCCGTGGGTGCTTTTGTTGTACTTCTGGCTACCACTTAGGCGTTACAGGCGAGAAGATAGTTCAAAACCTACCTTCGCTTTAGTGTCCTCATTATGACTACTCGTAATTATTTTAGCCTATAAAACCTATATTTACTAGATGGTAGAGTTTAGCAGCGACTCGCCCGGATCGGTACCAAAGCATAACGTCATGACGTGTTCCGGTTCGGAGGGTAAGGTAGCCGCTAAACTTACTTTTGCTCGAGACCTAACATTCCAGCCTTAGGTTGGCAACGCACCATTACCACCTTTGGTGTCTCTAGGCAGCGTAAATTTCTTAACATCAGGAAATCCGTCTGCTTGTTTGCCTTCCAATTTAATTTAAAAAAAGCATACATAGTAAAGATAGCCAGAAGTACAACTAGGGCATCCACAATTAGCCAAAACTACTTAGTAATTAACCGAGTCCAAAAAGAAAGAATGAGGTACTCAATTCGACTATGTTTTTTTGTATGTTTGCAACGCGATTGTTGGCTAACCTATTTTGATGGTTCTTTTTTGGAAAAATAGGTCATGATTCCAATATCAGTTTTATCTTGATCCGACAAGTATTTTTTCTTGACGACTAGATTAATAATGAAGACAACATAAATAAAGAATTTACGCTTTATTATTTCATAAGTGTAACTCAAAAACTACTAGTTGGATGTTGATAAAATTTATGAGACTTCTTCGGAACCATTTGCTATATTTCGAAAAAAGAATTATCAAATCGCGAAGTGGTACCCAATGAAATAGTTGGGGTCGTTTTTTGCAGTTTTACTACGCTTAATTATTTATTACTTACCCAACATTCTTAATCAACATTGCCGATAGGTTGCCACCTATCACATTATGGGACTTAAGTGTTTTGGGTTAAGATAAGTGTGCCCTGGCTGTACCTCTGCCGCCTTTTTTACTTAGTCCCACAATATGATAGGTGGCAATGTATCGCCAATCGGGCACTTAGGTATAAATAAGCAACTCTGGGTAATAACATGAACTGACTTAACCTATTGGGTTTATTTCATAATAAACAATTTAGTTTTACAAGGGGTAGATCAACAGTCGATGCTGGTATTGAATTATTAAAGAAAATTTATGAAGCCTTGGAGGACTCTCAGGATGCACTCGGTGAATTCTGTGATTTGTCCAAGGCATTTGATTGCGTTAACCATAATACTCTGGTCAGGAAACTTTGCCATTATGAAATTAAAAATAACTCGATCTTCTGATTTCTTATTTGAGCGGGAGAATTCAGAAAGTCGAGATTAATGGTGTAAAATCGACAGGTGCTGCTGTTACCATGGCTGTCCCCCAGGGCTCCATTCTGGGACCATTTTTGTTTCTCATATACATAAATGACTTGCCTTACTACGTAATGAAATGAAATGAAATTAAATGAAAATTATTTATTTGCGGAATATGTGTGTTAAAAAGTTGTTATAAAGATATTTAAGAATACAACATATTCTACCACATTGTGGTGTGCAAATATTTAGTTAATTTTAAGAAGTTACATATTTCTATAAAAATGTACATTTAAATCACAGCCCTTATTTACATTTTAATAAACATTTTATTTATTTATGAACATAAGTTTCATAATTTGTTATAAATTTTTTTAAAGGTAGATTAATTTTTAGTCCTATCTACCGTACACTACCACGTAATGTAAGGGATAATCATGGAATAGTGTTGTTTGCGGATGACACTTCACTATTATTTAAAATGAAAAGACATCTGGGTATGACGAAACGAACGATGCTATTTCAAAAGTTGTACACTGGTTCAATGTAAACAATCTCTTTCTAAATGAAAAAAAACTAAGTGCGTCAAATTTTCAATGCCTAATGTAAGGCAAGTAGATACCAATGTACAACTCAATGGGAACAAACTGGACCTAGTAGATTCCACCACATTTTTAGGAATCACTCTAGATAAAAAGTTACAGTGTGGCCCGCAAATTGCAAAACTAAGAAAAATTGTGATGTACATGCTGTAAACACAAGGAATAAAAACAATCTTGTTATGCATAAGTCCCATCTCCACAGAATCAGTTATTCTTTCATGGGCCAATGTATACGTCTTTGCAATAAACTTCCCGAGCATATTAAAGACTTACCATTAAATACATTTAAAAAATGTATTAAGATAAAGTTGTATGGTAAGGATTATTATAAGATTTCAGAATATTTACGAGTAGAAGACAGAAATGCTTGGGAATAATTGCTGTTCATGCCAATCTTTTGTAAATGTAAATTAATTGTAAATGTAATAAACTTTTATAAATTAGATTTATAAGAAAAAAGACAAGCCCGCTGAGTTTATTTCGCCGGATCTTCTCAGTGAGTGGCCGCGTTCCAATCCGGTGGTAGTTTTTAGTTTAGAATTATATAGACGCGTTACAATAATCTTTGTATACAATCTACGTAATAAAAGCTAATTTGAATTTGATCTTACTCCAAAGTAAACAAATTTTTCGCTTGTAATACAAGCGTTGAGTTTCTGCATATTGGTCCCACTCTTTTTAAACAACCGAACAAGAATACCGCTTTTCTACTAACTCGTATGTTGAATGTCGATTTGATTATCACTAACACCGTGTCTATAACTAGAGTTATACTACTACATATTACAGCTTTGCGATGACTTGTTTTACCTTTCCCCTTACAATAACGCTGTTTAATATTGTCAGCAAGCCGTCGAACTTACATAAAACCTCTATTCCTTCTTCTGAATAGTAACGCACTATAATGCTTTTTTTTTAAAGATAGCAAATTATTCCCAATTGGATCTAAATTATCAAAAAAATTAACAACCTTTCTATTGAATTACTCTATCTATTCAAAGCTGCAACAAAATCCGTTGCGTTGTCTTTAAGATCTAAGTCTACATTAAGGACTAAGGGACAGAAAGCGGAAAGCGACTTTGTTTTATGCTTAAGTATATAGTGACGATACATATTTTTTTCATTTAAAATTTCATTTAAAAAAATTTAAGTATAGTTCAAAAAAACATTAGTTGGGTCATAACAAAATAAATATGGGTTAATCTCGGAATTTCATCTTTTTAAAAAAAGAACCATATTTCGAATCTATATTTCTAAAAAAGCACCATCAAAATCGGCTATTGGCTGAGTAATCCCATAACTAACACACAAAATATACAGTCCAATTGAGAACCTACTCCTTTTTGTAGCCGGTTCAAAATTCCACACAATAAATTAAAAGCCATATAAAAAAAATTATACCAAATAAACTTTGAACTGCTGCTGTAAGAATTTCACAAACAATATTTTTGGAGTACTTATTAGTCGTGTCAAGATTTACTAGATGTAGGGCAGGGAGTCAGAAACAGTTAGAAGCGGAGTGTCGACCAACATATTTGCATGAAACGTGCTTAAGTGCTCAGTATTACAAACATTAACTACTATTTTCTGGCGTATAGATGAGACGACCCCATTACTGCCAGTGGAACAATTTAATCATTTAAATTGCAGGATTATTTCACTACTGCAGTACCGTTCACGCAAAACTTAAATACACCTCCGAAGTTCGTAATATGTCGTTGCGCACAACTCATTTCAATGTATCGGCCGAGATATATTATGAGAGGAAGTGAGAGAGCATATCGCGATGTCGCTCGTACTCGTTCATAATCGTAATTTGTCTATTTTGCGTTATAATTAAAGTTGTATTTTATACTGTTTGTTAAAATAAACATTAGTAGGTAATGACATGATTTTCTTACTTTGTGACACATGGATAATTGTCTCGTAGGTGACAAAATATAAAAGTCTAGTAACTAATGTACATTAATCTATAACAACATACATATACTAAACTACACGTTTTTGAACTGACACTGAAAGTCGCTATTAGATTATTGCACTTGATTGTACTTGCGCCAGACTACAGAATAAATTTTCCGCGAAGCGCATTTAAGTTTTGCGCGAACTGTAAGTCAGACAAGGTTTGCTACAACTCTTCCTTATTGATACCACCAGCTTCACTTATTGTCGTACATCATTTATGTACGGTAGTGTTTCGGTTTAAAGTGTAGAGGTAGGCGATAAAACTATATCACACAGGAGGATTAATATTTTAGACGCTAGTTCCACATTTCCAATATTTCCGAGAAGGCAAATCTTTTTATAAGTCTATGACGGTAAAATAATATTCTTACCTGGTTTTACTAGCAGGAAATGTCCAGCATGCCCATTGACTTCAAAATCGGTGACGTTGAATTCTATGCCCATTCCATATCCATCTAACAGCCAGTCAGTCACAGTATTAGTAGGATAAGGGTTGGGATAATTAGGTGAAGTAATATATGTCGGCTTGTCCACGCTCAGTCTAATGTGATAGTATTCTTCCACATTCTTGGCTGTTACATCTAAAGAGTTTGTATGATTCTTCTTAAATTCTTGCATAAGCTTGTCGTACTCAGCGTTAGTTAGATTTTCAGTATCTAAATCATCAATATCGGGTACTTTAGTAGATACAAATGGTACTCCTGTAGATACTTCATCCTCTACATTATTTTTTTCATCTATCAAGGCATCATTAATATAAATGACAGGATTGTTTTCCTCGAATTCTAATTTCTCAACTTTATGAACAGTCGGCTCCTTGATTTTAGCGTCGGTCGTGAACTTACCAAATAAAACATCTAAATTATCATCACTTATTTCTTCATAATCTTCTTCAAAAGAATTTACTTTGTCATCCAAGTCATTATCATTGTCAGATATATCCTTATTTATATCATCTAACGACTGACGCAAGTCATCTAAGTCAGCAAACAAACTAACATTTGGCTTATCTTCAGTTTCTGAATCTTTTGTATTAGTTTTTGGAAGCGAGTTTTCTTGCTTTTCGTCATAATTTATTTCTTGCATTGTTTCTATAATTTCTTCATCATCTTCTTCTAGAGCATCATTTAATCCTTCATTATTTTTAATATCTTTGTCCTTACTAAAATCTAAACCTACAATGTCTTCTGTTTCCGTATCACCACTTTCCTGTTCTTGATTACTACCATTAAATTCTTCGCCACTTTCTTCGCTTGCATGTTTTTTGTATAAACCTTCTGGTTCTGCATCACTTTCTTCAATTAATATATCAGGGTTTTCTTCTAAAATTCTTTTGGTTTCTTCTATAATACTTGTCATTTTGTCCCCAACCTCCAAGCTATCCGTTTCGTTTTTAATAGGACTATCTTCAAAATCATTAACAGGGTCTTCTTTTAAAGTTAAAATTGTTTCATCGAATATTTTTTTATTATAAGTATCCTCAGAATCAGATTGAATTTCTTTTGATTGCAGTGAATCATTTCCTTCAAATTCGTTATTTTTGTCAGTGCTGCTATTAACTGGTTGGTCATCTGACAGCTCGAAATCGTCACTAGCAAAGTCATCGTCATAAATGTCTTCCATTAATTCTTCTGTAACGGTTTTATCCAATTCGAGGTTTGATCTGTCTAAATCTTGGTCGTTCTCGTCAGAAACTTGGAAACTACCGTCATTATCCATTGGTTTCATGTCTTCATTCCTATTTTCTGACCTATTATCTTCGAATTGATCATAGTCATCATTGAGATCTTCGTGAATATGCTTTTCTATATCATTTCTAAATTGTTGTATTTCTTCTTCAATCTTATCGTTATTAAAACCGTCATTTCCTTCTATTTCAGACGAAATAGATTCTTCCGCTAATTCTTCTTTAGGAAGTTCATTTTTTTCAGCACTTAAATCATCAAGTTTACCAAAATCGTCTGAATACCAGTCCTCATAGTACAAATCTCGAACGTCGTCTTCACCAACTGGAGAGAAGGCTGAAACAATAAAAATATTTCAGATTAATGTTGTAAGAGTATATTGCAATCCACTCCTTTATATATCACAATATCGTCACAAAGACTTGAGTGCAGGCACTAAGCAGACAGGCAGAGATGAGCGTCATATTATGATTTAATATAAATTTAGGAATATTAAGCCTTGAGTTCAGGCACCGGGCAGACGGTAGAGATGAGCATAGACGTGTCACATGTTATTGTCACTACCACTGTGACCATGGTTCAGATTTGGATTACTTTGCTCACGTAGACAAATAGACGTAGAATAGTGTAAATAGAGTGCTGGTTAGCTATTTCGGAGCAAGGTTTTGAGTCAAGGTGATAGATACACTTTGCATAGTTCTATGCTTATCCCAACACTGTTGTATAGAAGGGGGAGTAGGGTATGTCAGGGTAAACTAACTTGTTTAGATAAAAATATTATGAAAAATTAGCTATTTTCTACCATTTCACGCCGGCTATGATACATTTCCTCGTTCTATTCCTTTGTGTACCTTCATTTGTCTTAAGCCAACTCGACAAATTTAGTTCCTCCTGACAGTTAATAAGTTTGAATGTAAAAACTAATGTTGTTTTTCATCTTTTTCAATTTTATAGCAACATTCACGATATAATACAATTGTATTGGTCTAAGTCCCTTACAGTATCAAAACCCAATATGGATATATTTAAATACTGGTAATAGAGCGAGATGATTTCATCGGACGAAAAAAGGTGGTACGCAATTCTTCACTTTTTATTAGAAAAGATATCGAACAAGCACAATATGACTCTCCTAATGTTATGAGAATAGATAACCGTAGCAATTTAAACACAGTAGATATAGAGCTATCCATTGCCTTACGATTGTGATAAAAGATTTAAGAAAATCAGCATATCACACTTCCAACTCATTACTAGTAATATATTAGTTACTGTGAGTGTGAGAGTTTTGTTTTCATCACTTTACCGATTCCTGCAAACATAGAGTCAGTTCTCATCTTGTCGTGTTACATTACGGAAGGTATGCTAGTCAGATGACTTGCACATGCTCGAACAGTGTACCAACACACTACTAACTTCTATGCCATAAACTTTAAATAAAAAATAGCAAAGGAACAAAGGATGCAAACTGACTAATTTATTTTAGTGCGTGTCATAATTATTTAAATTACTCATAGTGACAAATTCAGGAAAGACATATCACTTCGCTTATCAATAAATGATTAGGTACCTAGGTACGTTATATCTAATATAAAAATAAGAATGGCCATATATCCTTACAAACTAACATTTACCTGCAACTTCGCCCGAACGGATTAAATGCTAAGCGGAACGGACTGAACGAAAAAATATTAGATTTAAATAAGATTTCTTCGATAAAGGAAACATGTATAAAATTTATCAAGGAAATATTTCAGAAAAAACAATTATTATGGTAGGATATCACTGTCGTTTCCAATTACTACTTAGGTACAATTACCAAATTAGGCGAAGATACCAACTACCAATAAGGGTAAATTTTCCATATAATCAACAAGTAATATTCATATCCGTATCCCCAAAGAGGTACTTAGGCAGAGGAAAACCTTCGATTAGCCTACCTATCGCTGACCGCGCCCTTACTCAATTCCGAGGAGCGTTATTTTTAATAGACAATTTAAAAAACATTTTGTATAAATCAAACCCGGGACCTCATGCATTTAAGGCAAAAACTGGACCAATAGACCACAGCTGCATTAACCATTTGTGTACGGGTCGTATAATCAACGAAACGTCATCCGTAAGTTTAACCATTCGTAGTTTGCTCCAAAGTAACGGAGCGTTACTTTTGTTGTCAAAAAACGTTCAGAGTTAACTGTCGATAACGAGTAACCGTTGTTAGCAATTTTACTAATCGTACAAAATACTACCTACCGTCTGTAATCAAAACTTCTCATTTTTTAAGCATACCGACCTTAATCAGTATCGTGCTTACTGAAGCGACCTGCGTATCTTACTAGTTGTTTGACATGAGAACGATTCGTCTATATCCTTTAAAATTCAAAACTAGGATTCCGATATACATAATAGTGCCGCCATAACATAGTTAGCTAAATATTTCGATTTTTATAACCGGATAGCCGGTAAACTTAGATAGACTTGAATTTTCTCCAAAAACTCAATCGCATGAGGATCGCTAGAACGTCAATTTCGACCCAACATTCATAAAACGCATTGTCACTGGTGACGAGATGTGGCATTATAAGTTTGACATGCAAACTAGTCACAAGTTTCGGAGTGGCGCCTTCCAACTGAACCGAAACTGAAAAAACCACCCTAAACTCGATCAAAAGTCAAAGTCACGTTGAGTGTTTTTATTAACCATCGCAGCGTTGTACACTCGGATTTCTTGTCGGAAAGTCAAACGGTAAATAAGGAATATTGTTTGAACGTTATGCGACGTCTAAGACAGCTAATTCGACAAAAAAAAGTCCCAATTTGTGGAATGAAAATTATCATTCCAGTCACAGGTTGGCAACACACCATAGCTAACGCGACATTCTTACCAATAACCACATGGGTGTAAAGTGAAAAAATATTTACTGATTATTTCTTTATATTAAGCTATTATATAGATATACTATATTTCTTGTAGTGGCAAAACTGTCAAGCCACATATTGTTACATTATTACATAAATATATAAAGTTGTGAATTATTAGCTTGTAAGGTCTAAGACTAAGAACTCACGGAGCGGTTTCTACCGCACCCGCGGCGGTCGTGGAACTGCTGTTTTGTTTCAAAATCTCACGAGACCGGTAATTTGTGCGGTTACAAACCCGTCGCGGTTCAAATCATCGCCCACAAGGCGCAAACTTTACCTACAATAATTGTAACAGCGGGCGACCGGCGCGGTGCCGCGGGAACCGCGAGCCGCGCTGCGGGTGTAAAACGCGTTGTGAAATGTTTTCTTGCTTTAAGCACATAAATCTACATTCTACAGAAGCCGAGGGCCCGCAACAGCCGCGTGCGCGGGTAAAAACAGTTCCGTGAGTTTTCAAACTAAGTTGTAGGTTTAGAAAATGTTTAGAGTGAGAAGTTTGGCTTTACATGACATCTGATAACCTTTTCACAGGCCATATGACTCAACATTTTACATTAAAATGTTTTTGATGGGATTTATATATCAAATAACAGACATAAACAAGTTTTGATAATCAAATTGATTCTGACGTCATTCGTGAATGTATCGTAGCGATGACTAATCGACGAGTCGTCTTTCAAAATACAATTTCATAGTTGTGTAATTATTAGCTAGAAAAGTTGTATGGTAGGGTATGTGAGCCTATTCGCGTCCACGACCCAGTTCACGTCCATTTCGCGGACACCGTTTAAAAAACCCTTAAAAATAAGTGTACTAACAAATTAGTGAAATTAAAAGTAGTTTCTGCCTATTATACAATATATTAGGAACATACATACACAGACAAAAGAACTGTTCGCATAATTTTTCCTATTTAAAAAAATAATTAATCTTACCTATTCAAAAAAGTTGTGTAAATATCCATAATTTTAGTAAAAAAATAGTGAACCGGCATGCGTTTCATTCGTAATTTTTCAACGTTTTAAGTTTAATTAAAGATTGTATATTTTCCTAGGCCTTGAAAATGATAAAAAAAATTAAAAATATTGATGATTTTGATTGATTATTTTATTTTTTAGACTTAAAATGAGGTGGACGCGAACTGGATACCAATATCACGAATTAGCCAGTTTGCGTCCAGGGTGGACGCAAACTCATCTTTCTATTTCTAACTTGATCCTTTATTTTAATGTAAAGAAATATGTCATAAGGACGGGGTTTTTTTTGTTTTACCTTTATTATTATGCTTTTTTAAATAGCCAATTTGCGTCCACTTAATTATGGTAATAGAAAAAGATATAGATGTTGAAATTTACCTGGACGCAAACTGGATGGACAGATTATACTATATACCAGTTTGCGTCCACTTGTTTATTTAAATACTAAATCTTACGTAACTGTTTTATAAAATGTAATCAGACAGTTATAGATAGGTGGTAGTCGGTAGAGTGCATTGTATCATCCCATCGGGATTAGTACCCACCACCGCTCCGGAATGGAACAAGCGCATTGAACTTTTTCTGCCTTCTCCCACTTATACACAAGCAGCTGTATGATAAATTTTAAATACATAAAGACAATTAAGTAAGTATATTCAGGCTCGTATTCCACAAAGAAATTGACAAAGGTGCAACTAGGACACGCACGATTAGCCTAAGATACTTAATTCCATAATGCGATAGGTGGCAAACCTATTGCCAACCGGGCACATGTTCTATCCCGGATGACGATGTTTTCATTAGAAAATAATAAAGATAAAGAGCATTTCAAGAATGAAAGAGAGAACACGACAGGTAATAATAGTTAGGAAAAATATTTAAGGAAACTAAAAATTTTTGTGAAATGGACGTGCTTGATGTGAAATCTATAAAAGAAAATTTACTTACTACCTGCAGATCAAAAAAAATCTACTAAATATTTTAAAACGTCTGTATTTTAGAATTAAGATATTTTGAATAAAAACTGAAAAATTATATGACCTAGTGGTGACCTGTCTGATATAAACAATCGATAATGTAATTTTAGGCTCCAAATCATCTGAGCTGCAAACAGTACCTAATGAACTAATGAATGTTGATTGGAAAGAAAAAGGTGTATCTACATTTAAATACGAAATAAAACCAAAATAGCATATGAAAGATATGTAGCCAGAACGTATTGTTAGGTTTGGCTTCCTGGCACTTATAAAAAAAAAGCACTTTTAAGGAAGCAATCCTTTATTTACGATATTATTTATAAAGTTTATTCACACAACACTACACTTTACTACTCTTTTACTTTACTATTGACGCGACTTCGCGGCCCTGATGAAGGGCGGTACGACCCGGAGTTGGTATACTATTTAGTCTCCTCGCTGAGGCCAACCGGCAGGCAGAAACCGGGTCCGTCGTTGGGCAGCGATTTGACTGAATGTATAGAACTGACTGAAAACTTGGAAAACATGGGTTTTTATACAGTATTATTGCTGAATTGTAGGGTAAACTGCAATTCAGCAATTTGGCAATGAAAATAGGGATGTAACAGTATGCAAGAGTTTTAGTAGACGTAGTAGTACTGGAATAAACAAATGAGTTTGTTTGTCCAGGTAGTGCTTTTAGCAGTAGATAGTTTGATTGACATCATTCGTAGCAGTGAGATCCGAGAAAGAGTGGGATTAAAAAAGTGTTGTTACAATAATGAGTAAGGGCATGTTCCGTTGGTTCATTCATGTTGTGAGTATGGCAGATGAAAGATTGCCAGTACAGACATATATTGCGAAAGTGGATAGATGTACTTAGTTACCTAGGAAGACCTAAGTTGACTTTCCATGGTCAATTTTAACCCACGGCCAACTCCTGTCACCACAATCTCCACGACCAGCTTTTTATTGTACGAAAAAAGTAATTATTATGAGGGAGCTAGTAACACTTGGTACTCAATATTCTCTGCCAACCCAGCTAGGGACTAGACGTGAACATATGTATTTTATACAGTAATAGTTGAAACCCAATATTTCTATCAAATTTCTTAATAAAATCTCCCCTTAATCCCTTTATAAGCTGGTGGACGCAAACTGGTCAATGGGTGAACGCGATCTGGATTTTGTGGACGCAAATAGGCGAAATCGCCTTATTTCGGTTATTTTATTTATTAAAAAATAATCACTAGACATTTTGGCTAAAACTTAGCTTCATCCTAAAATAGACTATACTACGGATGGTTTACAATATTAGTTAATTCAAAACTAGATCCAGAACATTTTTATATTTTACCTCAAACGTGTAAACTCCACTAAGTGGACGCGATCAGGCGCAACGACCCTATTTGTTCTACATTTGTCCTAAAGTTTTGTCCAACATTCCAACAAATCCTTAGTTGTTTTTTTTGCATTGGCATTTTAAAAGTGCACTAAATTAAAAAATAAAATACTTCTTTGAAATTTCCAAAAGACTACTTTAGGTACCTAATAAATAAAGTCCAAATATTTATGTACAAATGAACATACTAAAAATCCCACAAATAGTGTAATAAATACTTAATTTTTATTTCATTTAAATCAATCAGATCTACCTATAAGGAATAATTTATTTTTAGTAATAATATTTAAGAGGTATAAAAATAAGGTGTTTAGAAAAATAATATTTGAAAAAAAATTAAAAATATATTTTCAATTTTCCAATAAAAATAATTTTGCCTGGAATTCGATACGTTGCCAGTTGGCGACACGACAGGCTTGTCACCTATCAGATTGTGGGACTTAGTGTTTCCGTGTAGTCGTGGTTGTGCCTCTGTCTAAGTCTACCCCCTTAGTTTTTTTTTTATTTGAAAATATTATGCAAAATTTGAAATTAACTCACAACAAAATTCGGACAAATGTTGTTATTACACACGTCATAAATAAATCATTTTAAAAATCCACAAATTTTTTTTTTGGAAATTACTAATATGTTGCCAACCTCGCAGTAAGAGTGTATCCGGACTTAGTGGGCGAGCAGAGTCCTCAGCCCGAGACATCAATATTTAGTTGGATTGGACTGGTCCCCCCCTCCCTACAACATCAGCAACAAGGACTGTCTCCCGGGAGACGAAATTTCGACTTGGTTATGCGTTTTAGTTACTAGGTGGATCGAATGAAGGAGTAGTGGTTCGTCGCTCGGCGTCAGCCGCCGCCGGCCGAAAAAGAGGTCTTCTTTGGTCTCGGCGACGGGTGTAGTGAGTATTTTTGAGCTAGTGCTGGGATTAAGCGGGATAACTTTTAAAATAAAATTGGAATAACTTAAAAATAAAAGCGATTGTTTTAATTGATGTAGGTATAACAGTTTAGCAAATTCTTTCGTTCGTTTCTTTCTTTGGTAATTGTACAATAAAATATTATGTTTGGCGTAAAAATGTAGGTTCCGTACTCGTAGTAGAAGGAATATAAGCCAATCTTACATTCCAATTACCAAGCAAGATTATAGTAATTTAAATTACATTTTAGGACGAAGCAAGCATATTTTGTGGGACAAATCAGGATTTAGTTTTTATGTAGGACAAAACTTAGTGAGCCGAACAAAAAACAATTCGCTTTTTTATGTTTGTTACGATTAGTCTACTAATACCTAGCAAACCGATTTTGACGGTTCCTGTTTATAAAGAAAAAAGATTCGAAGTTTTGCCAGATCACAATGTATCAACATTAACCGCCAAATATCCGTTTATAGCTAGTTGTTAACGGTTATGCGCTTACAATAAGTTACAAAAACAACTACGTTACCTAACAAAAACCGACTTCAAAACTAAAAAGTAAAAAATAATAAAGATCTATTACGAATTATATACTACCTATTATTTATATGTGCCATGTTACGTAATATTTTACTTGTTAAAATGTTAAAAAAAAATCAAAATTGAAATGACCCATAACTGTATATGGACTCAATTTGTAACTGTTTCCCCAAAATAGATACTTAACAAATAAAAAAAATACAAAAACTGTTAAGTTTTTTCATTGTAATGCCACACACAAACACACTTACACACTCTCTTTTTGCTACGCTCCAAATAAACTGCAAATATTACAAAACATAATATCGTAACTTTTGAACTATTCATTCATTCACAGTTCATTCATCAAGTTATCAGCGCTTCGTCATCACAAATCTAGTTTAGACGAATCAAACCAGTCCAAATGCAATGGGTTTACCAGCAGGTATTCCAAGGTTAGGTACATCTCCTATCTTTGAGCTTCAATATCAGACCAGCTAAGTTCTACCCATATTCGTTTTTGTTTGAACTGTTGTGACATGAATCGAAATGTACGCATAGTGCATCTAAAATCCATTCTGATGCTTACAAGAACTGCAAATAAGCTGATGACCTTAAATGCCTGGATAGATGTCCATTAAATATTAGAAAGAACCATCTCAATCACATTAAATTCAAATACAAAAACCACATCAAAATCTGTCCATACTCTAAAGGGGGCGTTGAAGTATTACGTAACGCAATTTGGGTGAGGAGGGGTTTCGTAAAACGTTACGATGCGTCGGAGGTGGTCTTTGTTACAATACGTTACGTAACATTGTTTTTTTTCTTTAAATAAAAACAATAGGGAATTAAAACTCCTAAATTGGCAACCCTTTTCGTTTATGTTTTACGGGGAACCCCTCGACTGTATAGTCTGGTCGTCATTTTTAATTTGTTTTGATTGAATCCTGCTGTTCACCACCGAGAAGTTCATTGAAAACTGTCATGCCGCCAACTTCAAAATCCAAATTTTCGCCTCTTCTAGTCAAGTTGTCAGTTAATCTGTTATCTCATCTAGAAGGGCTAAGCAGATGCCTTACGATTTCTTTTGTCCATCTGTACAATCCGACCTAAAGAAAAACGTATGTCAAACAAGTCTTACAAGAGTGTTCAAATGCACTGTCATTACGTGCATGGCAAGACCAGACCCTGACCATTATGAAACTAAAGTACAGCCACAGCACCTTGCTGCCAGAAGGGTGAATGAGCTTCTCTGCATTTTCTCTGTATTTCGTTATGAAGACGAAGTTGCAAGTGGCTTAACAATTCCAGAACCATCTTCGTCTGCACTCCAGGTGCCAGTGATGAAAAAATCTGAGTGGCTAGCAAACACGTGGTCAAAGGAGCAGTAATTTCAATCTTATTCTTTTTACAGACCTACTTAGATAATTGGTTAATAGATGATTATATTTTAATTTTGTTAAGAATCCGATTTTAGTTTTAAAAGTAAAATGTTTAATTTCACTTAGGTTTCTGTTTATAATTGCATTGCCAAAGGTTAGAATAAAAATATTATATTATTTTGAGAGTTTATTATTAAGAAAAGCTAAAATAGGAGAATGAAGGCGAAAACAATTGTGCGTTAAGCCAAAATTTATAAAAAAGGTCACTCAAGTGTTATGTAATGTTTAGAGAGGGGGCCAGGGGGAGGTACAGAAAAATGTTACGGTTCGTTACAAGGGGAGGAGGGGGGATCAAAAATATTCATATATTGCATTACGTAATACTTGAACACTCCCAAAGATCTATGATGCTACTAACAGACAGACACAGACATCTCAAACTTGCAACACCCCTAGTTATGTCAGAAATTTAAAAGGTGAATGTGCCTATAGCTAAACCACATTTTATTTTAGCAGTATAATAAATTAAGAGGATAAAGTAACATAGAAGTTAAATAAAATTATTTTACTACATAAGTAAAGTAAGTATCTTCACGCCCATATCGCACAACCAGTACCAACTACATAAGTAATGACTAAATATGCAAATCCTCAGATAATAAGGTCATTAGTCATTACAGTGATATAAATTGTTATTTTACAAAACATAGTTTATATACGAGGGTAGATCCAAAAGTTCGTGACCTAACCTACATGGAGCTATGACATCTGTTTAAAATCTACCGTCATTTGTTAGTATGTGTCATATTGATTTATTGTGCGCAGTTTCATTCAGATACTGCACAATATAAATTTTCTGTGATTATTTGTTTGAAGCAATC
>NJDC01057877.1:247442-351060 GCA_002245475.1 Calephelis virginiensis
AATGCACGTGTTCACACTTCGGTTGAAACAATGTCTGTAATCCATGATTGTGGCTACGAATTGCTGCTCCACCCACCTTATTCGCCGGATTTAGCCCCCTCGGATTATCACTTATTTCCAAATTTAAAAAAACACTTGGGTGGCTCGAAATTTTCGACCAAAGATGAGGTGATAGTCGCAGTAAACGACTATCTTGCCGACCTTCCGGAATCTTTTTTTTCGAGGGGATAAACAAGTTGCAGGTCAGGTGGAAGAAATGTGTTGAGCTAGATGGAGGCTGTCGAAAAATAAAAATAAATTTAGACCCACTTTTCTTTCATTTTCTTGGTCGGGCTTAGAACTTTTGGATTCACCCTCGTAATATAAAAATAAATAAAACCAGCAAACTTGTTTACAATTTAGCAACCTGACAGATAATAACAGTTTGTATAGAATAATTGTTGTTTTTACAAGTTTTCTATGTAAAAAGTAAGTAAGTAAGTTTCTTCACGCCCATATCCCTGAAGAGGAAGGCAGAGGTACAACCAGGACACCGAAGACTATCCAAAGACAATAAGTTCCACAGTGTGATAGTTGCCAAATGGGCACATATCCAATCCCAAGAAACATTTTTTAAGAGAATTGGAAAAACCCAATTTTTTTTTGTTGCAAGAACCAAACCCAAGACCTTGTGCAGTCAAATTCAACAACTGGACAGCTACACCACAGAAGCGACTAGTTTTCTAAGTCTTATTTTAAGGAGTAGCCTATATTTATCTTCTTAGATCTTCAAACATAATTAAGTCAAATTTTGTGAAATCATATTATGTTAACAAACTTTCACATTCATAATGCTGGTTCCACACACTTGCCAAACTTCAACAAACCATTACAAACTCAAGCATGTGATTAGGGTGCTTGGCAGGGTTTCTACAGGTTTGCAAAGATTTCAAGCCAACTTGATTGAGTATCAGTTTTTTGTCATAAATCCAAGGAATTTGCCACAAGAGCTTGCCACACATCCACAAATTTGTTTGTGTTTGTATTGAATTGTGCCTTACTCATTTTCATTTAATAAAAATTATATAAATATATTCTTATTGGAACCAATTATCATTTTTATCCCTGTGTCCAAATGACCCAGCATTTGGAACCCTAAAAACAAAGATCACAGGGATAAAAATTAGCAAATGCATGGGTTCACTTAAAAGAAATTATAAAGTAGCTGGTAAAGGAATTTTAAGAGAAATTTAAAATTTAATCATCTACCAATTTTGTTGTTTACCTTCATTTACTCTTTTTAAATGTTATTAGGTAACAGCTGGTCTTATGTCATGTTTGCTTGTTCAAAACAAACTAACACACTCGGAAACCTGTGGGTGTCGCCATTTTGGACCACAAGCATTGGTATAGGTTAGTGGGTATAGATTTGTATTTTGTGGCAAGCGGCAAATGTGTGGGTCTAGCATAACAATATAACTACAGTTGAGATTTATATTAAAACCCTAAAGCCAGTTTAAGCTGATCTTTACATTCAAATATAACTGCATATTTCAGGTTTCAAATTATGAAGGGAAGTTAGGTTACCTACTAAAAATCTGATGTTTATGTCTGTATTTTTTACTGCAAATGCAAAAAATTAGGACAATATGTAAAGTTTGATATTGAGTTAAAAAAAAGTAGAAATTGAATAAGACTGCACATTTATGAATTACAGCCAAGTGTTTGTTTTGTCTTTCCCCCCTTTCTCCCATGGATCTCTAAAGTAAACAGGAGTTATAATATGTACCATCCAATGGGAACGATTTGTGTTATAATGTGGGGTAGGTACCTAGATATTGAAGTGGCAATCTTAGATAGAATGGGTCTCTACTGACATGTAACACACCATGAGTGGGCTCTGTTGGAACTTGAGACAAGAATATATTACTTTTCTAAGCTAAGTTTATTTCATGTATGTCAAATCATGTCCTACAATCTTTAGCAAATTTTATGCACAATCTTCTTAAAATATGGGTTGAGTCCCAAACCCTATCAGTTACTACCAGATTCATATCTACTTACCTAAGTAAGTTTTATTTCATGTGATTTAAAATAGAGTAACATTATTATTCACTTTACATTACGCATCAAATCGGAACAGAACATTAAGAAAATTGAGAGAACCAACGAAATTAAGGTTATTAAAACTAAACGACAACATAAAACTTAGATTTATTGAATAGCATAATTTCTCTGATTTGTTTTCATATTCTTACAAAATTATCTATTGTTAAAATATGCTGACAAATACATAAATATTGTGAGCACTACGCAGTTTGCCGGTAACATTTTTTTTAAATTATGTGTTAGTCCTAATGTTTTTTTTTAATATACTAGTAAATAAACACTACTTACCAGATATCCCTGTGCCCAAAAGGGCAAGGCAAATCCAAAATTTAACCATTTTCACTTTTCACTATTCATGCGCGTACGCACGTCCTATTTTCACTATACAAATGACAATACTGAATTGTCAATACTCAATTTTCATTTGTCAAATGACTCAAATGTCAACCTGTGACAAATACAAGTCAGACAAACATTTTCTTTTTTTCCTAATCTAAGTAGGTAGGTATAAGTATAGGTACTGTCACATTGACATTTCCATTCCTTTTAAATAGGTAGGTGTAATAAAGTTTGTAGAGTTGCCAGACTTCGTATTTATAAACTCGTACATCTATTGATATAAATGAAACCTGAAAAATAAATCTAGACTCGTCCTAGAATAGTACAAATATGTAGTACAAATGGTTGAATATGTAGGTAAATAAATAACGCGAGCATCTATTATCCTAGTGTCAAACTTTAGTTATGGCAGTTTTGCAAGTGTTACAAGTGAGTGAGTAGTTTTACAAGTGAGAATTTGGAGGAAGCTAGAAATTGTGACACTTAGCATTCAATACTCTCTGTAAACCCCACGAGGGATTTGGCGTAAAGAGACATATTTATTTGCTACCTACATTATTATATAAGTACTTACGCACGTTAGAAGTTATGTTTCTTTCGCGTAACAATCTATAAATAACAAATAACAATGTATCACTTTTTACGAAACATGAAAAGTTAAGTGCCTGTTTCAGTTTATTAGTTTCGTTGAATAACATTACGTTGCCGTATTACAAGCATAAAACTTGGCTACTTGGGGGTTAAAGATCAATTGGTGTAAGAAAATTGAAAGAAGAAGGCGATACTTTGCGGAAATCCATACTTAAATCTAAATAAAATTATTTAGGTAATTTGCAGTTTTCCGCCAAAAATTTTCAAATTGCAAATTAAATGATTTTATTTAGATTTCAATTCGTGTAATTTATGGAGAGATCTTTATTCATTTTAATTAATCAAATTTTGTTTTGAAAAGTAGCTACTTTGAAGTTTAATTTTAAGAGTAAATCATTAAAATTAGGTCTCTCTTTATAAAGAGAGTAGGTATGTACCTAATATTTTAAAATGATAATGTCTCATTAATTATGGAAGCTAATCAAAAATATTCAACAAAATATGAGGAAAAATAACGCTTAAAATTAATTAAAAAAATAATAATGTATGGATCAACAAAGCCTATATATGGATAATACGAAAAGGGTTGTTTTAAACGTTTATTTTATGAGAAAAGTTTAATAAGAGTGTTCAATATAATCATAGCCACAACAGACCAAGTAAATGCAGATACAACCCATACGAATTAACTGTGCCCCTCGTACTGTGATGTCCCTTGTCATTTTATTATGTTGATAAAAGATCTATCTGATACCGGTAACAAAGATGCTATAAATTATAGATCAATATTTGATATATAGATCAATAATTGATCTATTCGCTTGCGGCGAATGCGAGGCGCCATACGGGGCAGGGGGAGAGGGGTCACATTCCAGCAGCGCGCATAGTTGATTCGTACTACTTGGACGTGAAGCAATGTAAGAGAAAAGGTGTTAACAGAAGCAGCAGTTGAGCAAGTTGGGATAACTCGACAGTAAAATATGCTACATTTGCCACATATACGGAATTACACAAAGATTTTTGTATCAATGTAATTTGAACTTAAGATCTTTCTCCACAAACCAGATAATAACCTTATGTATAACAAGAATTCTCTAAAATCGATACCAGACATTCTAAATGAAATGTATATTTGCCTATTCCTTTTTGCCTATAAATTTACATTCTACCCAAGCCGCGGGCCCGCAAACGCGTCAGGCGCTAATGAAAACGGCGCCGAGAGTTCTTAGGTTAAAAATATGTTAAAAATTGCTGCACAGACAAAAGGGACAGTTACTGGCCATATACGGACGTACAACAATTTCGTCGTTAAACGAGAAACCATTATCCAAACAAGAACTTAACCAAGTAGTTACCTATTTTCTTTCAAAAAATAGCATAACATTTAAGATTTTATCGAAATCAGCCAATGTACATACCTCATAGACAATGATAGATTGATAACAAATGATATGAAATACGTGTGAAAAGTACTGACTGACTACTATGTGACTGATAAGGCTTAAGATAGAACACGTACATAGGTACGTTTAAAAAGCATGCTGTGACGCAATACGTCTGTAACGATTTAACGTATAAAGTCAACTATTTTGTAACAGATTGGCGAATAAGGAGGTTAACTATTTAATTAACGCTGCCCAGTGATGGCATAAATAAATTAATAATCTTGGACAAGTGACACAAATTGAATCTAGCGTCAAAGTCAGCAAATTATATGCTTGTGTAATATTTGTTAGTGAACGATTCTAATACAAATATTATTTCTTAATACAAAATAGACACCTAAATAAATTTAATAAACACCACCTAGACCTGGAAATGCAGACATCTTAATGTTCATCACACAAATGCCGTGGAATGGATGCAAACTGGGCGGTGGATACAAACAGGCAAACTCCCCTACCTACAGCAGTTGCAATATAAAGTTTCAAAGCAGGAGGAAGCAAGTTTTGCCTAATTGCAAATGCAATTATTAAAAATTATTATACCTACATAATGTTTTGTTTTAGTCAGTTGGGCTCACAGCGAGTGAGTGAACTGGAAAGCGTAGACTACCAATTTGGCTTGTGCTGGAAGTTTCGTTATGGCTCTTTACATTTTGTGCTAACTAGAAATAAACTATTCATATCATTGAAGCTATTTTAAGGTTCGTTAAAAGAAAGCAGACAATCCGTCCTTTTTTTTATAATTTTTGCATTTTCCACGAGTTTTTAAGGTCCGCTGAGTAGAATTGACCATCTGCTCTGCTGCTCTGCCAGGAAACTCCTAAGAGGCGAGCATTGGAATAATAGGTCATCACTAACAAAATTCATGACAACAAAATGGGGGTCATTGGCCAGAAGCGTGCACGTCGCGATCCCTGCCAGTCCATTGGACTGCAATTCTGGCCCGAAAAAGTACCGCANNAGTCTCCGAAACCGGCGTGTTTGTATGAAAAGGGTTATGAATGTGAAGGAAGCAAGACAGGTTTGTCAGGATCGTGAGGTCTGGCACTCAATACTCTCTGCCTACCTCATAAGGGACTTGGCGTGAAGATATGTATGTATGTATGTACTAACAAAATCACTGGTGGTAGAGTACTACATAGCAATTTACCCGGGCAGGGATCCACCGCCTTGGTACTTGTAACTATCTGGTTCTATTTTACTCTTTTTAAACATTGCAGTAGGTACCTAATTACGGTAAAGTTTGTAAATAACTCTGTGTTTTTGGGATCAGGTCTTCAACTTCATAGGCTTATCTCGACGTATTAGCTATTTTAGTGAAACTAAAATTATTAATTATCATTATTATTAATTATCATTTCGATGCTATTTTATTATTTTTGTGTTATTATAACATAAATTCGTAATATGTATTTTAAATTATGCTGAAATGTATAAATTATTGTAATATGTTATGACTTAGATACGTACTAAAAGATAGTGGTAAAAATAAGGCTTGCTTAGTTCATGTACTAAGAAACTAAGAATAACTAAGAATTAATTCAGTTTACATTAATAGAACGAAATATTCCGTAACCGTATGCGTAATCGTTCATTTAGTACATCTCGTTCGCAATGTTTCATCCAGAACGGAATCATACACAAAGAACAGAATGAAATATGAATACCTACCTACGAAGAATGAATCGTTTGTCGCGTGCTGCTAATGGAGACGGTGTTTCAGCAGGATGTGATCGAACGAGAATAACAAATTATGTTATTTTGAGTTTTACTTTTATTGAAATAGAGATCATAGTTAATTAGTTTGATAAATATTAGAAATAATATGATAAATATCACTACATAGTATAAAACAAAGTCGCTTCCGCTGTCCCTATGTCCCTTTGTATGCTTTAATATTTGAAACACATCTTACATAATTTAAATATTTTTTTATAAACATTTATAATATAACATAATACCTTTAAATAACCAAAATGGAAAAATACCAATCGTTGTAAACATTTTGATTATTAAATAGGTACGCCATTCTAAAAATGACACTACAAATAGAGACAAAACTTCTCATTAAACACTTTAGAATGAAATTTCTAAGCCTGCAAAGTAAAAAGAAAAATAAAAATATAATTCGTTCCGTAACCCACGTGAGAATCGTAAGACGTAACTTTTTCTAATGTACTACTGAACTAGTAGTAGGTACTAAAAATCCGAACTAGTACATTCGAATAATTGCACTAGTACGGAGCGATCCTTATTGTGACCGAGCAATAACAAGTGTTTATATAAAATAAATATCTCTATCTTATAATATTTGACCGCCTCGTCGGTCGAGTGGCTAGCGTACACGCCTAACTACATCGACCAACTGCGAGGCTCGGCTTCGATTCCCGACAGGGGCAGGCATTTGTGTGATGAACATTTAGATGTCTGCATTTCCGGGTCTGCGTGTTTATTAAATTTATTCTAGTAAATAAATCTAAATGGTAATGGTAATGGTAAGTAAATCTATGGATTAGAATCGTTGACTAACACCCATAACATAAGAATATAATTTGCTTACTTTGGGGTTAGATTAAATTTGTGTGTCTTGTCCAGGGACATATTTTATTAATTTAAAAAATAACAATCTATGTTTAATTGTATACCTAGGTACACGTACAGCGACTACATACATTTAACATTGTTATTTTAAGCGCTATCTTTCAGTTTTAATGCACTATTTGTAGTACATTGACTTAAAGAATAGTTTATTTGTAATAATGTAGATGGCAGTATTCAATGCAAGGTTAACATAATCTAAATATTCGCGAAAAATTAAATCGAAATTAAAATTAGGTACCTTTATTCGGAAGGTCTTTTTCAGGTCCCCGCAGTTTTTTTACTTAAATTTTGCAAAACCATGCTCGAATGTAAGCACCCCATCTACGTATAAAGAAACTTTTTAAAAGACGCTTTTATTATTTTGTTGGTATTTACTATTTACCGTATCTATCTAAGGGAATCTATAAATGTGATTTTACCCAAATTAACGATCAGACGAAAATGTATGCATTATTAGTAGCAGTGTCAGGCACATTAAGTAGGAACCTATAATGTGTTAGGTACCTATAGCTCGAAAGTACTAGGTAGTCAGATAATGATAAAATGAAATTGAGACCCTCTCGGTATATCTTAACCATAATTATCTCGGAATAGATTTCCAAAAAATAGCCATTAAAATCAGTTCTTTACTGGTCGAGTAATCGCGTAACAAACATAAAAAAAGTTTGACGAATTGCTAGGTAGGTAACACTTTTTTTGGAGGTGGTTAAAGTCGTCACGTTGTGATTAAATTACAAAAAATCTATTAAACTTTGTTCTATGCATTAGCTTTGAAATATTTTTTAAATTTTAATGTATTTTATGCAAGCGGTTTTTTTATTTTCTTAGTTTGTACCTATTTAAGGTTAAACCTAAATTCTTATGATAAGAAACATTCATCTTCTAGATATATTAGGTACATATTTGAAAAACTGAATTAGCAATTTCCGGGAAATTAAGGAAAACCTCGGTAGCCTCTACTTGAGGCAAAAACCGGTCGAGAAAAAATTCTTCTTTAAGTTTTGTCTTCTTTGTGGTAGGATTCAGTGCAACAAATCGCCTGGAACCACTACCTTACCCTTTCATGTCGATTTTATATCATTTACTAATTATTATCGTGCTGCTTTTGGGTTAGTAGGGTAACCAGTAGATTTATACTTATAGGTACACGGCCTAAAGCCTCATAAAATAGCGACGCACCGGTAAAATACCGGCAATATTTGTAAAATACGTAGGTGATGGATGTTTCCTGCCATCAGGAGAATCTCTTCACATAAAAAATTTAGTGCAGCGTTATTTTTTAACAATATTAAGTCACAGTTTTCAAAATATGTACAGAAGAAACGACATTATATTTTGGATGAAACCATTTTACTTGGTTTCTATTAACCCGCACATTTAATATAATACGAGTATATTATTGTTTCCTTGTGTAGGTCTCTCGTATCTGCCTATCTGCATTAGAGTTTTCAAAAGGCGAGCATAGGTTAAATATATTACTACCAACCACCAACCAACGAGTACCAACGAGAACACTAGTAATATAAAGTTGTGTAGGTGCACAAGAGATCCGCCTTCCTACCAGCATGATGATACAGACAGCTGTTTTGCATGATTGGCCTAACACGACGTCTACAGACAGCGACGACCCAGTCGAAATCTGAGTATCTGCCATAAAAATGTTCGAAATACTACCTGGGAAAAATCGACAAAATACCTAGGAGTCATTCTAGACAGTAATATGTCGTTCGAACCGTACATATCACGTGTCATATCTAAAGCTAAGTTCGTACCTAGCCGTCTCTGTTATCTAATTAATAAAAATAGTAAAATGCCACTTCGTAACAGAGTGACACTTACACGTGACACAAAACACGTGTTAGGTACCTAAATCTTAGCTTACGCAAGTGTAGCCTGACCCACCTTAAGTTACAAGTAGTACAGAATAGGTTCGTGCGTACTGCCACCGGTATCAACGAGGGCCTAGATTTACCCATAATAGCGTAGTATTTCAAAAAGCTATCGAAACGTTTGCTTTGAAAAAACGACTGCCCACCCGAACTTGGTGCTACCACCCACGTCTGATTACACACCGGCCGCGACTGTGCGCCCACCGAAATTAGAAGAACCCGTCACGTCTTTACTGATCCTCCGGACGCAATAACTGCGGCAAACGCAAGCCTCCTTTCCAACCCAAATACAAACTCTCAAGACACTACACTATACCGTCGCCGCCTGTCTCGACGAAGAAGATCTCTCTTGCAAAACTCCTCCATCAAATTTACCCAGTACATGGAACGCAGCACCAAGTCGAAGTTCGGTCTCCCGGAACAGCTCTCGTTGCTGACGTTACAGTCCAACAGTCCAATCTATCTAAATAATGATGTCCCGGGCTGAGTACTCTGCTCGACCCACAAAGCCCGGTGAAGTTGTAAAACTTTCAGGATGTAACTTTTGTTGTATTTTTTAACTTTAAGATGCAAGACGGCTTTAATTTACGAATACTTTCTTTCGCTAATGTTACGTCGTACTTACCAGTGCTACCTCATGGTTAAAACTGCGTCGAATGCCGCCAACCGCGTGAAAATCGGTTGATCCATTCAAAAGTTATTGCGATTTAAAAATTGAAAAAATACTGTTTTATCAAACTTCCATCAAACTTTTAAGCTCGAAGAGCTCAAAAGCATACAAAAGCTATTTTTTTGAGATCGGAGAGCTTAATTTTCATGTATAGTCGATAAGGTAAGAAAATTAATTAAAATTTTCTATAATTTTTCTCTACAGTCGATTTTTCATCTATAGTCGATAAGGTAAGAAAATTAATTATTTTTTTTATAATTTTTCTCTACAGTCGATAAGGCAGGACTCAATGTTAATTTTTATTTCCAACAATTATCATTAGCCGTTTTCTCTAATATTGACAATTTTTTGTATACTAAAGAGAATTTTTATTCTAAAAAACAAATAATAGTTTAAAAAAAAATAAAAAATCACGCTTTTATAAAGAAATCAAAGTAAAAAGTAAATAAAAATTAACATCGAGTCCTGCCTTATCGACTGTAGAGAAAAATTATAGAAAATTTTAATAAGTTTTCTTACCTTATCGACTATAGATGAAAATTATATAAATTAACAAAAATCATATTTTGCTAATTGAAAAATGGAATAATTTTATCAAATTAGTGTATTGTCATCGGTTCTCAATAAATCTACAAAGTTTGAACGAAATCTGGCCGTTTAAAGTGGGTCAAGATCGCGCCCAAAGAAGTCGGTTACAAACAAACATACAGGTGAAGCTAATAAAAAGCGTGTAAAAAAGACGTTAATTAGAGTAAATTGGTACTATTATTAAAAGTATCTTCACGCCCTTATCCCCGAAAATGCAAATAGAGGCACAACCAAAGCACCCACGACTAGCCGAAGATACGACACATCCCACATGTGATAGGCAGCAAATCTATCGCCAACCGGGCACATATCTAATTTTTTTTTAGAAAATAGGAAAAATTACCATTTTCGGAACCTCATGTAATTAAGTCTAATACCTAGACCACTAGACTACAGAGGCGATATTACTGTTATTTATAAAAATTGTAAACAGCGAGAATCTCGGGACATTGTAGTCTAGTACTTTCTTATTGCGGATAAAATTGCTTGAGTAATCAAAAACTGTACGGTGAGGATAGACGAAGGAACAGTCATGTAAAGAGCACTGACAAGACTCAACCCTAGGACCTACAGTCGTGGTTAGGGTTGCCAATTTTCAAAACAATTAACCCAGGAAAATTTTAACAAATCCGGATTACGCCTGGATTTTAAAAAACCTTGTGGGGAAATGAGTGAAAGATACCTAGTTGGGAAATGAGTGAAAGATGCAAGGGGGATTGCAGTGCAAAGCGCATAGCGAAGGCTCTTAGGCGAAGAATGAAGGGTTTTATTAATTGTCGATTTAAGAAAACCGGAGATGTGGTGTCCCGGGAGCTCGGGAAGTTAACCATTATTACAGGTTTCTCCTGAGTATTCCGGGAGAGTTGGAAACCTTAGTCGCGGAATATTATAATAATCATATCGCAAAACGTAATACATACCTACCTTAAGTTATATATATAACTAAAATTATACAAAAAAATATATAATACAAAATCACATTAATCAACTTGCAAATGATTAACAACCCTAATTGTATGGTAAATAACTTTATTTATGTTCTCATCAACAATAAAGTCATAAGCTGACAAAGTAACAACTTATAATAGATAAACTATAAATAGGTACGTAATATATCGTTACGTATGTGTGTTACGTCGACATACGTAACGTTCGCGATATCACGTACAATTAGCAAACTGGCTTGCGGAACGCGACCTTCACTCAAGGTTTATGCCAAGGTTTGCAAGACGCGTCCCTTGAGGAACCTTGATGGAACCTTGGAGCAAGGGCACGGCCTCGCTAAAGGACAACCGCCACGGCCGAGGTCGGCAACGCGAGGTCGAAATTTGTCCTCGTTTCTAGTTTAATTTTACTTACTAGATGGCGTAGCTATTGGCGAATAATGTTTGCCAAAATCATGGTTTGTCATTATGACGTCTAGATACATTTTTCATATCTGATATTAGGCACGATTAAGAAGACAACAAAGTTATTAAATTAATTGCTTTTATTACTTAATTAGACATGGTTTTTTGTTAAATTAAATATTAAAACTATAGGTAATTAGTTTAAACAGAGAAAAGTATTATAAACTAGGTATCTAGTGATAAATGCTTACATTCGAATACACTACATCTTGGCTATATTTTTACCTAACTTTACTTATGTGTGAGCTACCAATGTTTTCGAGCGTATGTAAAAAATATGTGTAACCTCGTCTTTTAGTCATTTGCCACAATAGGTACCTAGACCAAAATGACTTACCCACTGTAAATAGGTAAGTAAGTACATCATGACATTAGGCCTAAAAATTTGAGGAGTCGTACTGTAAACAAAAATGTGTAAATAAACATTTAAAATCTATTTATAGTTTTTACTACTTTTTTGTATTTTAGATCGCTATATGTAGGTACCTTACGTGTTGTAGGTAGGTATATAGATGATGCAATATTATATTGATATTACGGTTGCGGATTTCTTTTCAACCTTTTGCAATTATGAAATAAAAGAATTCAAAACATAAGATTAAAAATTTCGATCATCCAATTTAATTTTGATTGTGTATCTATAAACTAAAAATTTGAGGTACCTGCTACCAGAGATTATTAAATATAATGTAAACATTTGTGTCGTTTTAACTTTAAACCTATAGCATTTATATGTATAATAAATAAGTAAGTACATTATCCTAATCCTCAGCTAAGTTAGTAAGACCCTATTAAAAAACGCCTGTGTCTTTTGAATAGCAATAGTTTAGTATGGAGGTTTTTGTTATAATATTAAAAGTTATATACGCTGAAGATTTTTCTTTCCATTGGTAATAAATACACGCCATCTCCTATGAAGACGAACTGCTAGTGTCAGACAGTGAGCAGGGTAAGCTTATATTTGTATCTGACATCATTACCGTTACAATTTTGCGACGGTTTGTTACTCTTAAAATTACTACAGTTTTGCTTGCTCCTGTTGATCGTCACTGTCGTATTAGCTGTACACGAACGGTAGCCGGCAGTCTTGCACAATAGGTCTAACGCAGAAATTGGAATCGATTATGTCATTTTAGGTCTTTTTGAACACAGTACTAGCGGATTATTAACATTTCGTTACAAATAAATTCAACAAATCCGATAAAATAATTTATTGTTTACAATTCACTAAATGTTAATAATTCGCCAGTATCGTGTCCAAGAGTACCTACCTAAAATGAAAAACTCGATTGCAATTTCCAATATTACATGAATGGAGCAAGAGTATCCCTACAGGACTGGATAGGTATGTGGTTTTTATGTATGTATGAAGGTTACGGTCGTCTCTTACTATCAGGAGAGCCATGTGCTTAAGTAGGATCAAAAGGATGTAGGCAGGTAACTTGTGACAGCATGGTGACAGCCGAGCCATCAAAAGTCCCGCGATTTTTTTGTAATAGGTATTTGCTAGTTCATACCTATTATAGGTATAAAAAGCAAACATTTTGTAATTGCTTAGGTACGTAATTGGAAATTATTTGACTCATAGCAATCTGTCGTTCGAATATCAAGTTTCGATGGCTGATTGTTATTTTTTACACTATGAAAAAATATGCTAACTGCTTATATTATTCATGTACAAATTAAAACAAATACTAATGATTCACAACATTTTATTAAAAACTTCAACGACTGATTGAATAATATTACAAAACATTGAATAACCAAAATGTGGTAAGTAACTATACTACCATTATTTAACTTTTGACAGTAGGTAAAAATAAACTGTCATAATACGAATAAAAGAGACGGCTATAGAATTTGACAGCTGTCAAAATTAATTTATCTGGTTGGATAAAGCTTTATTAGTTCCTAAATCACAACTACTTATTTTATGACTTATATCACCACCTATTTCCTGACATGCAAGGAGCTGTCGTAAGTTTCTTATTGTTGTTCTTCGTCAGGAGCCAGATAATAATTTATAGTAAGTTGGTACTATTTAGAAGAAAGAGGCGATTTCGTTTGTACAAAAAGTTCGTTTTTCTTTATGAGTCCATTTATGTAAACAAACAGCATTTGTTAGAAAAACTTTGAAGTTTCACACCAATCATACGCATTGACATTAAAGGTTTGGAGTATTCTTTAGCTAAAAGAAGAACGCTTAACCTTAAAAACTGTTTCGAATTTTCATGTAAATTTTATTTAAAAATTTGATGTGTTAAATTTACATAAACATTTGATTTTTTGAACTTTTTGAAATAATAATAATAATAATAATAATAAATTTATTTAAAAACAAGACATATTTAACTTAAATAAGAATGAGACAAAAAAGTGAATTTTATATTAATTATGCGACTTTCCAGGGATCCCCAAACTAGGCAAAGCCTGTGTCTTGGGATACCAAATTAGAATATGCCAATAGATTTCATTACATTAAACTTATAGAATTTCTTTACAATTATCTAAAAGGATCAGAATAAGAAACATAAAAACAAAAAAAAAAGAAAAAGAACTAAAACAAAATGGTAATTATACTTTATAAAGCTAGATTAAAATTATACAACTAACGAAAATATTTATACCTATTTTAAACTGAAGAGTTAAAGAAAATTAGCGCATACAGCATTTGAACTTAGGATAGATTCAGTCTCTTCGTAGTTTAGTGTTTTTAACCAGGCTGTAAGTCTAACAGAACACTCTTTTAGTGAGCAATTTCTTATGTCGCAACATTTGGAGACGTTATTATAAATGGCACCATATGCATAAGTCTGAAGCCTTTTAGCAAAACTAAATTTTACTTTTGGCAATTTATGCCTAAAAACTCTTTTTGTTAATAATGTTTGATAGATACTGGAGTTTAACATGTTTTTGTGAGCTGAAGTACAAGCGCTTAATATGTAGATTTGCCTGACTCTGAGCACTTCGATTTCACGATACAAAGCATCAGTAGAAAACCATGGAGGTTTGCGTACCATGGCCTTCAGAACTGCTCTTTGGGCTCTTTCTAGACAGAGCATAGTTGTTTTTGCGGCACCAAACAACTATGCTCTGTCTAGACCGACACACAATGAAACACAATTTATTTACACTAATAAATAATGCAAATTAAACTTGACATACCTACCTATGGGACACTATAATCCTACTAATATTATAAATACGAAAGTTTGTAAGTTTGTGTGTATGTTTGTTACTCTTTCACGTAAAAGCTACTGAATATTTCGAGTATTTTATCGAGTTTTTCAAACCAAATGTTAATAAAATAATACTCCAGTACCGTGTTCAAGAATGCCTAAAATTACGTACCTACCCGATGCCAATTTGTTATATGCATGACGTCGAGATTCAAGTGAGGGCTTTTTAGGGACGATCACTGGATAAAGTGTACATCAAATAGCTGTCAAATGACGTATTTTATTTTTGTTATCTCTCGTGACAAACAGAAATACAATGGAGGTAGCATATACAAATCACGTCATTTGACAGCTATTTGATGTACCTACACTTTACTCAGGGATCATCACTAAAAAGATACTGAATAGTCCCACTGATCGGTCTGGTTGTTAATAAATATTCCTAATGGAAATTAATGGCAATAAAAAAAGAAGAAGAGAAAATGATACAGCTTTAAGAATTTTAGAATGCTGCATCAAATTATCCAACTTTTATAATCAATGTGTCGGGATCAGAAATAAGTAATAAGTGCTCAGACGATGATGAATAAAATATACTGATGTATTTGTATTGTATTGTTTTTTTTTTTTCAATGTATTTGTTACAAACGTCTTCACCATCTTCATATTGTAAGAAATCACCGTTTTTTTTAAGCGTGTTGTTCATTAACAGTTTTCCGAAAAAAAGCCTGTGTCATTCACCAGTTACCACTTCCATTATTTTCTTACCAAATAAACATTATCCTTTATTATATTTGGAAATATAAGGAAAGATATAAAAACACACTTTCGCTTATATAATAGCACCACTATGAATATATCACTACCATCTACTAAATTACAGTACTCATAATGACACTAAATATCATTCACCCTCTGTAGTATGGCAGTCATTCTTGTTCACTCGGTCTTTTGATAATTCTCAACTTTACTGATTGTCTACGGCTGCCTAATGACACTCCTAAGAAAAACGGACTTTACGTACACATATACGTCGCTTTAATTTTCGGTTAGAAATATTTTATTTATTTAAATTCAATGAATGGTTTATGATGCTAAATTTTATTTTTCTTAAAAAACATTTTTATTTTTTGCATGAGACTGCAGACATATTGCTTAGTGATATTAAGAAAGACACGGAACAAATTGCAAATATTGTAAATTGAAGTACCGTTCATCGTCTATCTTACTCTTCAAACCGGAACACGACATCGGCGGTTACTACCATTCAAGCAACAAGAAAAGATAAAGCGATGGTAACAACGTCGTTGTCGTCGTGGGTCGTTGAAGGACTCTATCCCTTACAAGTTATGGTAAAATAATAATTATTGACTATTACATTATTTTAAACAGAGATTAGTAAATATGATTGACCCTACTAACACACACTGACATAGTAATTATAGAATGTATCTCAACATCAAACTAGGATTTTTAATTTTTTTTATGTATTATTTAACATGAATTAAAAAAAATAGTATCATGTAATGACTAATTAACAATTCTAAATGTTTCAAGTGCATACTATTGACTTACTATTTACAATAACATATTTTAAATATGGCAGTGATTAATAATTTAAGCGCATTTTCAAACATTTTCTGTGAAAACAAAATTAGCCACTTCCATTAAAATTGAAAAAATGAGTAAATTAGGTATAAAACTAAAAAAGAAATTTATCACAAGCGTTACTGAAGTTTTTAGGGTCCTAAACTTTTAGGACTACACACTACAGACAGACAAAAATAGTAAAAAATGTTATGTTGGTATTTAATAAGGTAAGGGTTAGATTAATACAAGTATCTACCATAAAAAAAAAACAAATTTAGTTCTGCTAGTGAAAAATTAAAGTGGTATTTTTTATATCTGGTCAAACATTACTCCCAAAATGTATCCCCTATCTAAACTTGCTATTACGGACTCTTTAACGGCAAGTCCAACCCGTGGATTGTTATTATATTCGTTTTTTGTTTTCTATGATATTTTTTGCATAGTTTACAACAAAGAGAGAATCTAAGAAAAATTACAAAAGGTATATAGGGTATAGTAAAATGGCGAGAAATATTACAATTGTTCTGTTTGTTAAATAAAATGAATAGAATGATATACAGTAATTCAGAACTACGTTTTTTGCTACTTACTATACCTACTTATCAAAATAAAGTTCTGTTATTTTGTGTTCATTTAGGTATTCGCTTAATTTTTATTCAATTTTATTTATGGAAATATTTACAATCATAAATAAGTCACGAAAAAACGGAACATTTTTTAATCAATTCTAGGAAATCAATAATATAAGAAGTAAAAAAAAACAAGGTAATTATTGAAATTCTTTCTTTTTACTGAAGAAAAGAAACAATACTAGAAATAATTTAATATTTAATAAAATAAAATAGAAATAATTTAATGAAATAAAATATAAATCATTTAATGATAATTTAAGTTTTACTAAACGTCCTAATCTTAGTATGTAGTTAAAGAATATAGTCAAAACTGTAAACATTAAGAAGTAAAGAAAATTAGGAAAAAATAAAGAAACAAAATAGTTAAAGTTAAATAAAATGATCTTAAGAATATAGATATATCTCGAGGCAAATTTTACAAATTTATTTCACCCCAATGTAAAGAAATGATAATAAGCTTGTGATACGAGTATTATTCAAGGTCAGTAACATACACAATTTTTACACCTAAATTTATTACGTAGGTCCAGAAATATGTTCATCACATACATGCTTGCTCATGTCTGGAATCGAATTCAAACCTTGCAGATGATTGAATAATAAAATAGTTTCAACCCATAGTCACTATAAAATGTCAATAACTTCACCCGTCCAAATTTTGTACAACATTTAGAAGACTTCCTTACAAAAGTGGAAGCCGAATTGGTCGCACTTCCTGCGCAGCAGACGCGCGAGACGCGGCGGGCCGCAGTAGAAGACGGTGAGCTTGCCGCGCCGCTGCTGCTGCAGGCGCTGGAACACCTTGTCCCAGTTCGGTCGCCCTGCATTAGTTCTAGTCTTCAGACCCGTTATTAAATCACGTTTCTCCTGCCAAATAAAACAGGTCCATTTTTCTCATATGTCGAATCCTTTGAAGAATAGAGGATAAGTTTTTATCTATTTTGTAGCTTATGAGAGGCGAACATAGTACTAGTTATGCATCTATTACCTACTAACAAAATTAGATTCTGTTGAAGAATATAATTTACCAGCAGATAATTTGTTGTGTAGCCTTATTTATGAAAAACAGCGTAACCATGACTAGGTTATAGATATTAGCAACATCTTGCGTGAATCCATACCAATTTCTTAACTAATCCTGCCACTGGAACCGTAGTGTTCAGCATAGTCATGTTTGATTATTAAGGCAGATTCAAGAACTTCTTATTTTACAATCTACTGTGTACCTTTTGGTGCAACAAATCTAGCGCCAGCTGCAGACCAAGCGCTCTCATGTCGGCACGCTGTAGAGCGCTGGTGACGAACATATGCAGCTCCAGGAACCTCTCGTCTCCACGCTCCGCCTGTTCCATTTCTAGCTGCGACAGGAGGGACACGAACCACTCGAATGAACGCTGATCCCGATTTATCCAGAAAAAGTCCACCTGATGTATGACACCTCGTTAGTAAATCAGTCAACTTTCCCGGTTTTAGTTTAAGCCTCAGTACGGAACTGATCTTCTAGATTCGAACTGCGACGTTACTATATTCTAGTAATGTATCGATATTCAACCATTTCCTTTACTATGCTAGTATGTAATAGCAAAATTAAATAATATTCCTAATATCACTACCTATATTTGGAATATAGGTAGCGATTTCATTTTTTTTGTTAACATATTCATATTTAGAGTATACTTATTGAACAATTATTATAATATATAAAGCTATTATAGCTTTATATATTATAATAATAATTATTCACACGGCAAATCCAATTTCCATGCAAACCTAAATATTAAATGTTTGTAGGGTGTTTTTTTTTTTGAAAATGACTTAGTTACAAAACTAAACTCACCTTCCTTAAACTCATATTGTTATGTGGCAGGTCGGACGTCCAGTTATGTCCACAGCTGGGGCAGCAGACGCGGGCGCTGCGGTACCGGTACATGATGGCCTGCAGGATGGACGCGAACGGAGTCACTCCGATTCCCGCTGCGATCAACGCGGCGTGTTGCGCTCGGAACATGCGAGATGATGCTGCTCCGTAAGGACCATCCAAATAAATCTAAAATCATTTGTAGGAGGTCAAAAGAAGTCAGCGTAAAAGCGTAAAGTATTTAGCGGTAGCATTATATGCTTCTTCATACGAACGCCGAAACGTTCTGTGTCTGTGTTTCAAGTTTTGAATCTGGTAGAAGTTTAGAAAGAACCATACCTACGCACCCTGATAATATTTAATGGTTATTTCGCGACTAACTGCAAGACATCATCATTTGTGGATCGGTGCCGACTGAGTTATTTAAAGGTTTCTAAATGCCTCAGTTTCTGATAAGGTTCTTTTAGGTTTTGGTTTGAGATCTATTATTTGCTACTCAAGTGATTCAAATATCGTCTAAATGCATGTAAAGTATGATAAGTTTTAACAAATTGATTTTTTTTGTACAAATACCTCTAACGGTTTCCCAATAGGATAACTATCGACCAAATTCTCATTGCTAGATTCTACGGGGACAACGGTATTAGTCTGCTTTTCTATTGCTTCGACGTCTCGATCTGGTGATAAACTTTTTGAAAGTCGACGTGTCACTGTAATAAAACAAAGTAAGTATTAAAAGTGTGTATTAGTTGCTGTAAAATTTAAATATTATATAATACATCACAATTATTAACCCTGTTGTTAATTATAGATACATATTTGATTTAGAATAAAAATGAAATACGAAAATAAATTAGGATTATTCAAATAATGATATTTACCAATACTTAGTATACTTTCATTAGACTTTCTCCTCATATCAGCATCAGGGGGTGGGAAGGCTAGCACGGTGGGTTTGTGTCGCATATACCGAAAACTGTGAGCCAGCGAGCACTGTGCCGGGGAGCCTACCAGCACGCGAGCTTTCTTAACGGGTTTTACTGATAGATTGTGTTCTGACTCCGAGCGGTGGTGTTCTTCGAGGCTGTGTGATTTAATTGTACTATATTGTACGTAAAATTAAATAGCTCAAACATTTTGCAATAATTGGTAGTTGTGAGGAATAAACGGGCGATGTTCGTAAAGCCCGTCACACACGTAGCTATAATATATATTAATATGCCGCGCTAAGCTACCACATACGGAGACGGTGCTATAATATATATTTTGCCCTCATTCATTGATGATCGGCCTAGCGCATTAATATGCGATGATTTATTCGTTTGGTGGCGTCATAGAAATATATATTATAGTTGCGTGTGCGGACGCTTGAATATTTGTATATAAATTATAAAAAAACTTACGTGAGTGATGGGTTCCTCCTGGCATTACGGCGGAAGTCTGGCATAGAGCGAGATTTTTCTAGAATCTTCAAAGGTGAGAGAAAAGCTGATCGTGGTGTTTTAGTTGGTGCTATTTTTAACAATTTGAAGGAATTAATAACGGTATAGAGCTAGTTTAATATTAAAACCCCATTCTTATTAAGACGAGGAAATAAATACTCCTTTTCAAAACATAGTACACATAAAAAAAGTTGGAGATAGCAAAAACGATGTCAAAATATAGTACAAGGTGTAGGCATTTTTATTTACTAATGTCAAACGTGCACACGCTTAAGCAGTGTTACATAAATGCAAAACACTTCCCCAAGACGTCTAGTATCAGGTAAGTAATAGTAAGTTTACAGGTATCAGTAATCTCTTACAAAATAAAGGTTAGTTTGTAATGCATTGATAAATATTTACTCGGTAGTTCAGAAATGACTTCACTCTCGACATCATAAGCCTCGTTGATGTAAGTAGCTGGGGAAAAATCCACAGATCGTTTCTTTGCACTCTCTGCTGAACCTTTTCTCTTGCTGTAGGTGCTTTGGCATGAGTTTGTGCGAGCCACCTTTCTGGAAAAAATTAAGCCTGTAAAACATTTTTATTAATACACTATAACTTAGTATCGTCAGCACTTTTAGTTCCACCATCAACTTGTCACAAAATGGTATTTTTGTTATCAAAGAAAATTTTGAAAACCATCTTTCATCATCTTAATAAAGTGATTGTAATCAATTTTAATTTTATTTGTTCACTATATGTTTATTATACTACCTATAATCATAATTTATGTCCAGGAGAATTTGAAACATTAGAATGAATACCATTATTCTCTTAATTGAATATAGTATTGAGATAGGTTGTCATGTAAATGCCAATTATTTTTCTTAAACACAGCTTTCCAACGTAGCTGCAGATTTCATTTATTCAATTAAATTGAAAAAAATTGGAATGAAAAATTTAAACTTTGATTTTTCTCTGGTCGAAGTAATGATCAACTAATCCTATGTTATTTTTGAAAATAATAATTAACTTACTCGTGGATTTCATCATTTTCGTGGATCCTTTTTTGTTCTTCTTCAAAGTATGAGTATAGGCTGTTTGTCCATTCTCCAACCCCGCGGATGTGCAGCCATATGTAATCTGAAATTGTGTCTGGTGTAAGTCAAAGTCTACTATAATCTTCATTCGTTCATTTTGAACTTTATTAGTTAAGGTAACTAATTCAAGTGAAAATCTCCTATCTAATTTTAGTCCGTTGGCAAAATTTTATATATATGTCGGAAGGTCATGAGCTAGTATATTTTCTAATATCTGTGGTCAGTCATGAGTATCGTCGGTACAACGGGCGGTGCACCCGCGTGTGACGTCGGAAAGTCATGAACAAAGTATACTTATGATATTGTGATCATTAGTACATTTGGCGCTACAGATGCATCGGAATTCTCGTAGCTTGTTTCTTATTAGTCGGTTTCTCGGGAAGTCATGACTAAAGTTGCTTCGTTAGCACAACAGGTGGCGCATTAGCAAGTAACTTGTTTCTTATCGGTCCGTTTATCGGGAAGTCATGGATAAAGTTGTCTCATTAGCACAACAGGTGGCGCATTAGCAAGTAACTCGTTCCTTATTGGTCCGTTCACCACGGCCACGTGTATATAAACCCTAGCGCCACCATATTGCGGGACACATGCTTCGTGCATGTCTCTCAGTGTTTGGACCACTGTCTAGTACGGAGGTTGCCACTGGTAATAGTCTCTCCCTGCCATAGGTTGACAAAGAGACACTTCTAGGTCGCAATTGTTAATTCAATTGGGATCTTGCGGCCCAGGATGTGGGTCGTCCGGGGGGTGCATTATTCGGTCGGCACTCACGTTAAAAGGGGCGGGGTGGAGCCCTTCTTTCCCTTCGGGGGCTTAGTCTTTGCGTAAGCACAAACACCGTGACGTGTTTACGTGTTTACGTAGTGTTGTCATAGTAGCAAGCTTACTCCAATGTTTGATGGTTTGTTTAGTCACAAATGGGTGTAGCTATAGTTGTTTGTACGTGATTGAAGTTATGTTTGTAAATATTGTGGTGAGAACTCTATTGTTTATTATTATGAGGTTTACGATGTGGTTGTACGACTAGATCAGGTGTTACGGCTTTGTTTTGATATTTCTGAATTATTCACTAACTACCCTCAAGTTGTGAGCTCTCGGCCTACTAGTCCCGGTGTTCCCGTTTGGCCCCCGTATGTGTGATATCTCTCTACGACATATATTTGTTATATGTTTATACCCATGTATTTTATAATTCACTTTGTCCGTAATTTCGACTACGTGTGATCATCTGTAAAATAATAAACTGTTAATCTATACATATACTAATAGTTCGCTCCGACCTAGTAGACATCGGTTACGAAATCGTCACAACGTCGTGAATACAATATCACAAACATTGCCTCACCGTAACCAGCACGATATTAGTGTCGGCACAGCCACAACATTATCATGATACAGTTAAGATCAAAAAAAAGATACAGAAAGACGACATCGTTAAGATATCGTCACGACACAGACACGACAATATCACAAACGAAGTCATCTGAACAGATTTGTTTGACAATTGATAGGTGGATTAGAACCAGAAGACGGACCTAGGATATTTTTTATCCTTTGAGGTAACTAGGAACAACAATATTTTAATTTTTCCCATACAAACTTAACGGATGGAACGAAGTTCGCTGGAACAGCTAGCTGTGAATAAAAAGTTTATGGAGTTATCAGGCGCAGTAATATTTTTTGTAATTTTAAGTCAGAGAAGGGCAAAAGCGAATTTCCTTTTGGAGTTTTTAGGCATCAGAGTAAAAGCACACGTCTTGAAGTCAAGCAAATGTCCCGTTGCAATATTGTTTATCATCTTGTGGTAAACTATGTTTATTTATTGAATGGAATAAATAAAAAATTCTTTTATTTCACTTAGTCCTTACATGAGGCATTTGAGAATAGTCTATGTAATACTAAAAACCACCACAGGATCTGAACGCGGCCACTTTATATTGTTACGAGTTAACATCATCGTTATTCTGCAAATAATCACTATTAAAGGAGGTGAGAGAAAGGTGGGTAAACGTAAAGCAGATGAGAAATCTTGCTCATTATATTTATAACCTTCCTGCTCAGGCGCGCTACTGATGGTAAAGGGGTGCCACTCGTGGGCAGCAATTGCAGGGATATTGACGAACACATAGTCCCCCGCGTGGAACTCGAACAGCGGTGGCCGCCGCACGACCAGGTGCGTCACGCGCGATGGCAGCAAGATGCCCGATGCTATGTACGTGCGCCCCACCTCCGACCTGGGTACATCATAGAGACATCGTCATTAGCATCATCGACAACACTATCAATGCTAAAGACAAGAACCGGAAAAAAGTACCGGTTCTATAATTACCACCACCATTACCATTACCAGCATCATCGGCAATGTCATCATCAATAGCAACAGCGCGTTGAATCATCGCAAACATAATTTTAGTCATTTCCTGTTCCGTAATGGTATTCAGAGCTATATTAAAGAATTTCTGTACATTTTATAAAACGCTTATAAGTTCTGATATACACATACTGTTGATATTGAGAAGTTAAACTGACCCTTATGATTACCATGATGAGACACTATAAACACTAACAAACGAAATCGTTCTCTCGCTCATCAATTTTCTCAATGTAAGCATTTTAGCTCCGTACATCTGCTTTTCTACGTCTCGTACACAGTCATATATACATTTCTTAAAGCCAAGACCCTTACGGTTTAGACAGAGTGTATCGAGTGACAAACCTCACGATCCTGACAAACCTGTCTGACTTCCATCACATTCATTACCCTTTTCATACAAACACGCCGGTTTCGGAGGTTTTGACACCACTATCGGATAATATCCGAGCAATGTGATCGTGGAATGTCTAAGGTCTCCACGGGTACCTACATCCAGCCTGTTTTGCATTGTACATCTGCTTTGTCAATCTTTCATCTGGCATTATTTCCACACGACCGAGCCAGCAGAGCACAAACTTTTTTATTTAATACCAACACTTTCTTTCAATCCCACTCTTTCTCGAATCTCATTATTACGTATGCGGTCAGCGAGCGTAACACCACAGATTTTCTGTCTACGTCTCGTAATTCAACTCAAGGGTGGCTTTATGTCAAAGGAACTAAAGTGTTCCCTGCTGTGTATAAAATTTAGTACCTCATCCATGTAAGTCTGACAATCCTTTCAATGATGTATATCGTGCCAGGACCAATGAACCACTTCCAGAAATTCGGTGCGTGGATGATTAGCAGGATGTAAAACGGAACGTATAACAGATGAGTGAAGTAGAACACCTGAAAAGATAGATCGACATATAAACATGAAACCCAATTATTTCGTAGTAATATCTGCATAAGATGCATGACATTCATTATATTGGATAGACAGAATTACAAAAAAAACGTATTTTGGACAGTAACGAATAATACGTAAGTATCATTCGACTTATGTTCACAATGATGTAGGCAGAGGTATAACCAATGCGATAGGTGTCAAAACTAATGCAAGTAAGCCGATGAATGATGAACCTGATGGTTGAAAAGCAACGTTTGTGGTTAGCAAAGATTTTTATGTTAAACCTCGAAGTATCCGGCGGCGCGCAGCTTGGGTCGCGCGGCGGCGGCGAGCGCGGAGAGCAGCAGCAGCAGCGCCAGCCCCGTGGGGTTGGCGCAGCCGCCGCACAGCCCGAACTGGCCGGGCCGCGTCGTGCACACCCACTCCCACACGCTGTACCCGCCCGCGTTCACAACCGGGTCGTTCACCACCACCAGACCTGCAATCGCACCCCTCCTATTCTTCTACATCATATTTTAATACAACTACTTTCTGTTTCGATTATTACTGTTTTCTCAGGCAATTGTGAGTGGAATTATGCAAATGTGAATTGATATAAAATCATATCTATATGCGCTTATAAATCTTTTTTACTGGCGAAAAGAGATTGACCCAAGAAATGTTCACTACAGATAATAGAACAAGACGAGTGTGCCTTGACCTCTTGGCAGTGTTTCTTGAGTTAGCCTCGTGATAGCTGTGTGAAGTGGATTAGTGCATTTAGTAAAGTAGATCCTCGATTTCGATGTTAAAACGCCAACTAACAACCATTATTTAAACGCTAAGAAGATGATGATGCTAAATTTACCGACTTAATCGAATTTCAAAAAGCCAGGACTACGCAGTTGAAGCTTGGTAAGTAGGTATTCTATTACATATATATTTTATTTATTCTAGTAGGTAGTAGTTTGGAATATGCAGCCAAATATTACAACTATTGTACCCTTTACCGGCAGATCAAATTCGCACTTGGCCACTTTTTTTGGTAAACATTTTTCTTAATCTTTAGAACATTTCAGTACTACGAATAATAATTACTTATGATAACACTAAAATTAAAAATTTTCAACAAATCACCGACAAAACCTTTATGTTATGTAGTTAGAGTGTAGAGTGTTTTTTTAGGAACTTACTGAAATTACACAGGTGCATGACAGTGTGTAAGAGACTGTATATGACGATGAGCACGCCGGTGAGCTTGTGCAGGTAGACGTGGTGGTCGAGCGGCAGCAGCGCCGCCAGTCCCCGCGACCGCAGCGCCGTGATGGTGCGCCGGAGCATCAGCACCAGTGCCCACGCACAGTTCAAATTCAGGCATTGTCCTGCGAATTCACACCACGGTAATAATATAACATACAGCATTCTGTTTTCAGACAGACGTAGTTAGGCACATGATACCAGAAATTAGTAAATATTGTATTTGATGATATTGAAGGCACACACGCTCGAATTTGAAAGAACAGAGCCGAGTTAGAATACTTAAATACAGTAATACTCGTATCACCGTGCAAACAATCGCTGTACTTTTTAAGCCTCTCGAATTACAAACATTGTTTTACCAAAACCTTAACATCATTGGACTGTCGTTAAGTTTACTTCTGCAGGTGATTCGGGCATTTATCGTTCTGTGTCGATCTCGGTTATGAGGACAAGAAAAGCGATCAATTTAAGGTCCTTATTGACGGACGAGTAATCCGTGGTTTTGTGCCTCTTTTGTACAGTTCGCCGGTGTATTTGTAATAACGCGTCTTTACATACCAACGAGCCAGAATGGTGGCTTGTCATATTTGATACATTTGTGACCACCTCATGGCTTGTGTTCTAATGTATTAAGTGTCTTTATTTTTGGGTCTTTGTGTTTATTAAATTTATTGCAGTGTCTATTTAATTATTATTTCGTATTAGTATCGTTGACTTCTCATCGGGTCTTTCAATCAATTGATTTCAATCAGTCAATCAATTTGTGTAATTTGATTCAGGCACATAATTTATTTATACGCAGGCTCCTCATGTGATAATATCAATCAGCACCAACTAACCGGCAACCGCGGTATAGGCACAAAAAATATAAAACAGTACTGTAGAAACTACCTTTTACCAAAACAACACACTCTCCCAACATGCCCATTGACGAGGGGGCTTCTGTCTGTCTGTAATTTGTTTTTAGTTCTTAACCTAGCTCTTAAGCTATATCAAATCAAAGAAAATATATTTTAGTAAGTATTTATGCAATGTTAGATTTTTTTTTACCGCAAGCCCTGGCAAACATGACGAACACATTCGAATGCCAATACTCGAAGATTCTGGCGACAAACAGAGCACAATTCACGAAGAAGAAACAGAACAAGTAGAGGACCATCACGTAGTTGTTCTTGAAGTAAGGCAGCGATAGCTGGTAGGGCTTCATCTTCACCAGCCTCTGCGTTAAGGACTTCGGTTTGGGTTTCGGAGGAGGAGGGACTAACCATCGATCAATACTGAAACGAAATTCCACATTTTAAGATACGCAATAGCCAAAGTCAAAGTTGGATGGTTTCCTTTTATTTGCTCCTAAATCATCAATAAAGCAATTATGGGACCCAACATGATCTTTTGCCTCCACACGCAAGAAACGATATCTCTCTACACAAACCACCCAAGCAAAAAAAAATGACGATTTGATTTGCACTCCGGCAGTGTCGGCAGAAGTGAAAACTTGAATATTAACGTTGTGAATTTTTGATATTTTAGAACGGTTAGGGAATAATTTTGCACGAATTGCTTTAATTATCAGTATGAAAGTACTATCATTTTTTATGTAGTAGAAAACAATATTCATTAATTACGCTATCGTACACAAACATGACAACACAAACTTTCGCGCAAGAGCCCCGCGCCATCTTATGAATTTTCGATCAGGTCACATGTCCTGACGCGAGTTTAGAAGTTTTTACCCATTCCAAAAAAAGTGAGCAACGCCACTAAACAAGTTTTTACTTCAAAAACAACATTCGTTATAGATATATCATTGCATATTTTAACTAAAACATCGAAGTATTTTTATAAGCAGTGGTAAAATCCTGAAGAATTTCTTTATCATTTGCTGAAATTTGAGCCAAGAACTGCCTGATTTTCTCCAGCAGCAGCAGAAACTTCAGCGCTAATTTTCCCAATTCGTAAGAAATAATGCTTTGTCTTTCAAACATCAGTCTGCCTAAAAATGGGTGCATTCTGATTTCAGTCATTAGAAATATTTCTATTCGTTGCCTTGCTTTAAACAATTATGGCTAAAAACTTACGTGATAGATAAATTTTCTAATAGACCTTCATGCTTCCCCAATTGATCTTTTAGTGCTTCGTAAGTAATCGCCCCTCGTCCCTCTACATCGGCATCCTCGAACATGGCCGCGGTGAGCTCCAGCAGCTGTTGATCGCTAAAGTGCATCCCATTCTCTTCCATGCAAGCGCGCATCACGTGCTGCAGTTCACGGTGTTGTATCAAACCGTCGCCTGGAAATATTGTGGCATTTAAGCACCGAGTAGGCCTTATGACATCTAACATTAAAATTGGAGTAACACAAAAACAGTTCGTAAGTTTTCAAGCACGGTTAGTTAAGACCCCAATAAAGGCATGCCAATAGCCGTCAGACGTCAAGGAAATTGTTTCGCAACAAACCGATACACACCGTAATCAATTATATAACACCCCTTATAACTATTGTTGCTTTATTTTGACATGGATGCTAACTATTAAGCTATTACAAGAGGCTTTACTACAACAACTTTGCATCAAAATCATCAGATATCGTCAATTACTAACATATTTAAAATAAAATTATATTTTTGGCAAATGCTAGTGACGCGTAGTTTTTGTTGTCAGACCAGTTTCATCAAATTAAATCTAGGTTAGTCCTGTTTGTTTTTCACGTCGTTTGGATCATCGAGATTATCAGGAGTATCAGAAATAAGGGAAGTAAATCATTTGACATGGATTATCTATATATTAGTACGTGAAGCAAAAACTTTGGACCCCTTTTTACGAAAATTGGAGGAGTATAAAATTAGCACACTTCTAGTTTATATGAGAAAATTATAAAGTATGAGAAGTGCAGAAGGCTAATATTTTTTAATGATAATGTTTATAAAGTGCATTAATTCAAAAAATAAAACATTACACGTACTACCATACATTTGACACACACAAACAAATATATTGATGATAACGATAAAAGATCACAGATGGCGCACCATACAGTTTGGAAACAAAGAAGTTGGTCTTGAGAAATTAAGATGGCGGTCTTATCAACAAGATATTAAAATTTATTATGGTTGAATTTCGACCAATGGGCGACCACTAGTTTAAATAATTAATCCAATGTACACATACCATCCAAATCGTACACTTTGAACAGGAATCGAATTTTGTCTTCTGGAGTCTCTCTTCCGAACCTATGGACAGCCGCTATGAACTCCTGGTGTGAGATGGTGCCGGAATTATCTTCATCAAATATTTGAAACACTCGCTCAGTAAAAAATGGCTGAAAGCAGAAAAAGGAATGGGTTATTAAAAAGTTTACATTTCCGAGTTTGAATGACGACACAGTTTCCGAACGTTCAGATCAAATGGTTGGAAATCTACATACCTTAATTTCCTAACTCTTTTTAAAAATATAATGAGAAGCAAAGAAGCAGACTGATTTCTCCAAATAGTTTACTTGGCAGGTAGGCAGTCAGCTTGTGTTCTTAAAAGAAGACCAGTATACTACAACACATTTGCTGACATATTCAAGCCCCAAGGAGTATACGTACTTGAAGTAGTGGAGGTCAAATAAAACAGGTTAACATAATCTTTGCCAAACATCCCTAGATACCTACCAATTCGTTAAATACATTAGTTACAAGATAGCCCTATTTTAACGATCAAAGCGACTTGCCTGTAATAGACTTTCTTGTAATTTACAGAATACAGTTGTGTGCAGGTATTCCTTCGTAAATCAAGATTGAAAATGAAATAACGTGCAAATGAATTAGTCCTCAAATCTTGCCAAGTGTCATTGTGAAAACATTTACTTACATTTTTGGAGACTACTATCTTCTGAAACTGTTCCCTTGTTATCTCCTTTTGGTCTCCCGCCGTTTGTTTAAACAATTCTTCTAATCTATCTACGCTATTTTTGTCAATACCTATGCGGGATCTGTGAACGAATCGTATTATTTCTGTCATTGTTATCCATTTTTATCTTCAACCGGAACTTATCCTGGCTATCGCCATGCTGTTCGTCGCTTATGAGACCTGCGGCATATTTCATCAATGCCCTGACTTTAGTCAATTTTTAAGTAATTAGGATCTGTGACCTGTTTTATTTTTATTGCATGTCGCTTAAAGTCCACCAAATAGCTGATTAACAGCTTCGTGGGTTAAGTGGAAAGCGTTTACAAATAAACGTCGATCATTGACTATGACTTTCTGGAAATTCCGATTATGGATTGATTAGGTTCACCCTCCAAAAGGAATAGACATGTGAGTGATGAACTTGGCTTTAATGGCATGTTGTCTAGTAATATTTATGAGTTGATGATTTGATTTCACATTAGATCTGTTATTAATTAATCAAGGAAAATGGGGATCCATTCAAATGAATAAGAATAGTGACGTAGTGACAAAATTTAGTGTTTTTAGACGTCACCTGTCTATAAGATGCCATCAGGAGCACAAACTGCTTGTTATCATCTTTTCAGCGCTATTAGTAATTACATTATTCGTTGTTACGTTTATAATCCTATTAATTAATATTATAAAGGCGAAAGTTTGTATGTTTGTTTGTTAGTCCTTCACACAAAAACAGAGCAGCCGATTTTCATGAAATTTGGCACACACATTGAGTTAACTTGGATTAACACATAGGATAGTTTTTATCCCAAAAAATGTTCCTGTGGGATCACTAACCACGCGGACAACAGCTACTTTTTTTATTTCTCTATGAACTAGTGGTCTGATATAAGACTTGACTTCATGAGCTGCCGGGTTCGATACCCATGTTAGGCAACAAAAAGAAAATGTGTTTTTTCAATTTTCTAATTAAAACAATGTTGCCCGGAATTGGACATGCGCCCGTTGTCGATAGCTTTGCCACTTATAAGATTGCGGGGCTAAGTATTTTCGGTTCTGGGGACGTTAGTTGTACCTAGTTCGGTACTTCGACGATACGAGTGTGGAGATACTTTTTTATCATTATTTAATTTTTTATATTACCTGCAACTGGAGACGGCGGCGATAAACTCCATGATCTCATCGGCGGTCACGTTACCGTCACCATCAGTATCCACCACTCGTAATAGTTTGTTGGTTACCTGCAAACATGCTTAAGTTTAATGTTTACCGTTAGAAGACGAGAAAAATCACAAATTACCTGTAGGCTTATTAAGATATCGACAATTAACAATGTTTATTTTTTTATTATTATATATTGTTTTTTATTTAAATTATATATATTTCATCTATCTTGCAGTCACATTTTCTATAAGAAATGTAATAAAAAGATAATTAACGTCTCTGAGTGCAGTATTTAATGATAAATTAAATGTTAATAGTCGTGTCTGAGTATAGCCGTAAGTATACGTTTTAAACTATTAGGTATCTGCGAGTACATGTCTACTCCTGCGAAGTCTAAGATACGTATCCTAAACCTACAGTAAGGTTACTCTTAAAGCTCAATTCATGTAATATCAGAAATTGGATTCGAGTATGTAATTTTAAATATTCTTGAACACAATACTCGCGAGTTATTAACATTTAGTTAATAGTAAACGATAAATTATTTTACCGGATTCGTTGAATGAACTTTTAACTAATACTTGAAGAATTCATTTTTTATTAATAATGTACTTAATAATTATCTATTAATAGTAATTCTGATTTTAACAATTTCTGAAGGTACTTTAGAGTTTTCTTTTTTAGTTTTAATAATTAATGTTTAAATCAATTTAATATTATTAATCCGCTAGTACTGTGTTCAAAAGTACCTAAAATGACACGATTCCGAATTCCAATTCTCATGATATTGAGATACAAGAGTAAGCCTACAGGTCAGACGTACCTACTTGTAGTGGGCACAATAGTTACTGCTTACGGGAGATTGAAGATAAAGCTATAGCGTTTTCATTGGGTGAAGCCCATTTCTTGGTATACCGCCTACCCTCTCCTCCAGTAGAGAACTCGACAGTAGCGTGACGGAAAGACAGTAGTATGAGGACAGTAGGGCAAAGGTTTCAATTCTGGCTAGTTGACGCAAAAGTCCAGTACCAAACTTTTGCCACAGCGTCATGATGGACCGATACACGCTTCTTACCAGCTCCTGCAGAAGAACACATTTGGAAAGCCGTCATCTATTTCTTCTAAGAAGTAGGTATTCTGCCAACACTGATAAAACACAACCACTGCTTACCACTTTATTCTTTAGTATCTGCTGAAAAGTATCAAGTACGATAACGCCGTCGCCACAAAGCACGTACGCTACACTTTCCACTTGCTCCACGAAGTCAATCTGCTTATCTTCCCTGGAACACACATATGGAAACATACTTTCAAAGTATCTTAACGCCCATATCCCGAAGGATTAGGCAGAGGCACAACCAGGGCACCCACGACTAGCCGAAGACACTAAGTCCCACAATGTGATAGGTGGCAAGCCTATAGCCAACTGGGCACATTTCCAATCCCGAGCAACTTTTTTTTTCATTAGAAAATTGGAAAAACCCAATTTTCTTTTTGGTGCTCGACCTGGGATTCGGACCCGGGACCAGTCAAGTTCAACAACTGAACCGCTAGACCACAGAGGCAACATATTTTCAATGTTTTTAATTATTTATATGGGATACTCACGATATCTTTTTATTTTATTTGTCGATATTTCGGCCTAGATGCATAGGCCGTAGTCACGTGGTTGAGTGAGTATCCCGTATAAATAATTAAAAATGTTAATAGTTCGCGACGATTTAAGTTTAAAATAAAATATTTTCAACAGTTACTCTTTCATACTGAGGATTTCAGTAAACTCATGTCGCAATTTGCTGGTTTTTTTTCGAAAGATGAAAAGCCAATATTTCCGTCATAGGCCCACATACATTTACAAAGCCGTAGGTAGCCATTACCTTACCTATTCCTGATCCCATAATGACTATCATGTTCCGGTCCGGAGGGTAGGCTAGCCGGTTGTACAATAGGCCTGTCATCTCGGCCGCAGGACATGAATGCACCTATAACATCTATGGTGTCCATAGACCACGGCTGTCTCTTACCATCAGGAGAGCTGTGAGCTTGTTAGCTGACCTGTTACATAAAAATGAAAATAAAATGACACATTTTAACGCTGCTTCGTTAAGAACACTGATGTTTTGGAATTTATTGAAAATATCACCAGGTTTATTTATTTGGGATGCATAAACCCGCAAACACGGCATGATTACAACTGTATGTATTTTTTGACATCTCAATAGGGCTTCCAGACAGTTGTAATCGTGCCTACCAACAAATGTCACCTTGCTGGTTTGCATCCGTAGATTTACCCAAAATTTAAGAAGAACCAGAAAATGTAAACGAAGTTTCTCCCATGGTTACCTTTGTTGGAAATAAAGTTTACAATCGTCTGATTATGATAATGTCGATACTTCTGCAAGCTGTGCACTAAATCAACCAAATTAAATATACTGCTATTATTTATTAATTATAGACGGCAGATATTTCTGCCGTCTGTTAGCGACAACCCTGTTAAAATTAGTCCAGCCATTTAAGAGATTAACCGAAGAAGCAGATGGAACAAACATTGTCGTTTCATGTCAAGTACTGTTAATATTTTTGTGATATGCGTCTATTAAAAGATGATATTTTATTATTAATGAACCTTCTCTAAACATTTTTACAATCCAAAACTCACATTACTTACGTCAATCTTTCCTTCAAAAATTCTATCCAGTCTTCTTGCACGAGGTGGTCTTTTCTGTCCACGTCGAAAAGTCGAAATATTCTCTCTAGTAGGTCCTTAAAGAATATGTAAACATTACTTCTTTAATATTTATCACTTATTTTCCATTGTCTTGGGATGACTAGCGTTCGATTTATTTAAGTTAATACATTTTGATTTGGAGGTAGTTGTAAAACAAAACCTGACGTTTCTTTTTGTTTAAAAACACAGAACAAATTGTCATTGGCAAAAAGTTCCACACTTTGCCAATTTAAAAAAAAAACACAGAACAATACTGCTCACAGTTTAAAAGTGTTTCGTTTGCGTATTTGCGATGTCTATGATTTAAAAAAAAAGATGAATGATGATGAGATGAATGATTTAAACAGGTAGTAAAATATGTTTTGTTGTTTCAAAAATTCGAACTCTGCACAGATGAGGTCAAACTTTGATAACGTAAACAAACTATTTACTTCTTTAATTTATTTTCTGTTCAGTTATATACTCAGTTATATTTCTTTAATTTAGTTTCTGTTCAGTTATATCATTTAAGAAAATAAATCTTAAAAGATTAATTTCTAATCCAATTCAACATCCTAATCATGAATTAGAAGAAATTGAAATTTATATACTAAAACTTAAATAAAAATAAAAATTGTTTTATTTGAAATTAAATCGAAATAAATATAAAGCTATAGTCAGTAACTGCTCCATCTACCAATAGAGAGGAAAAAAAATCTTATTCATACGATCACATTGTACTATAGTGAAGCTTATGTTGTGACCTATATATCTATTTTACATGCACGAGTTGGACGACACTTGTAGAATTATATTAAAGAAAGAGCTTTCGTTTTCTTCCTTGATATAAGAAGATCAAATATTCATAAATAGCTGTCGGAGATAGGTCAATTGGCCAATATTTATCAGTAACTAGCTGTTTCCCGGGGCTTCGCCCGCGTAGTCTATTTATTTAATATTTAGCTCTCCAATGCTATCCGTTGAAATTTTTAGATAAAAAGTAGAATAAGTCCTTCTCCCGATTTTGAAGCATTTTTCGTTGGTGCTCAGTTGCTGTTGGTCTTAGCGTGACGATATATAACCTATAGCCTTCCTCGATAAATGGGCTTTCTAACACTGGAAGATTTTTTCAAATCGGACCAGAGTAGTTCCTGAAATTAGCGCGTTCAATCAAACAAATTCTTCAGCTTTATAATATTAGAGTATAGATATACTATTCGAGTTAACAGTGTATCACCATGCTGGTGGTATAATTGGTATTAACATGTTACTAAGTCCGGTTGATGAACATAAAGCTTGGCCGTTCCTCGAGCTTATTAGATAGCAAGCTATCACTGAAATCTATATCTAAACGTGATAAAAATTTATAAAAGAGCTATAAGGGAAATAAAATCATATAAACGCCTGTAAGGCCAAAACATATTTCAGAAGTTTTGTTCTGCCATGAACAACCCAATACTGCCACAAATAAAAAAAAACACTTTATTTGAATCGGTCAATTGGAGATGTTTTTTATAGAAGTCGAAAAGTAATCGTAAATCGTGCGGCGTAAGCTAATATATATAAAAGATGTAAATAAATTAATATATTCTTTATTACCAAATCACTGATCAGGGTTTAATTGGATTGGTTAAATTAAAATTGCCTTATTAAGATAGTTTAGTCTTTTTCTCAAGTTCAAGGTCAATGAACAAGCACATGGCTCACCTGATGGAAAGAAGCGATCGAGACCTGTAGACACCATAGATGTAACAGGTGCGTCGCTGTCCCAGGGCCAGGATGGAAGGCCTATTGTGCAAGTCTGCCGGCTACCCTACCCTCCAGACGGAATATGACAAACTTATTATGACATCAGGAATACCCAGGATACCTCTCCAGGTAACTACTATCATTGGTCTTGTTGCTAATGACCTACTCGTATATTTTATTACGAGATGCCAGATAGGGAAGCAGATGGTCTGTTCTACTTTTTTTCATTATTCTTATTTTTTTGTGTTTTAACCCGTTATACAAAGCACTAAAGCAGGTACAATACTAAACATATTTTTTTCTACAACAACGCGTTTGTAGATATAATCATCACTATGATATATTATGATGTCATTAAATTTTATTGCATTCGAGAGTTACGAAAACTTCTGTTTATTGCTCGGCATTGTAAGAGCCTGTGTGTCGCATAGCTCATATATTACCAGTAATTATAAGTTCTCTGGGCGTGAGAAGCAAGCCCTCGCTCTCAATACCTATAATTTAACTATAAATTAGATATACAAGCACATACGTTTCGCCACGTCAACCTACATTGAAAATAAATGATTGTGACATTGAGATATAGATAATGGCAGCCCTGTAATTAGTTCACGCCTTAGAAACGTTTATTGGGACTATTAAGTTTTAAGTAAGATACTCGTACGTAAACAAAAACAAAAAAGCAAAGCTTCTGCTTATAGAAGCTTTGCCTTCTTTTTTTTACATGACAAAGCACGCGGCTCTCCGGATGGTAAAAGATAACCACAGCATATACCATGATTATTTCAGATCAAAAAATGTTAAATACTCGTTGGATATTATAGTTGCCATAGACACTGAACGATTATACTGCATTGTGAACTTGAAGCTAGTTGGTTAAGCATTTTAAGTAAGTATTCCAGCTTGTTTATACTAAAATAATAACACGACTATGGACACGATAATGACGTATCGGTAACATCAAGTAACAGATACCTATTTATTTATTTTTTTGTGATGAGATAGCGTACAAGCACACGGCTCTCATGCTGGTAAGAGGGCTATAGACAACATTTACTCTCCGGAATTAAACAAGTTATTGTCTTCATGGTGGCAGGAATAGGTGAGGCTGTGGATCCCTACCCAAACAAGTTGCAGCACGCGATTCTGCCACCAGTAACTAGTCTTATTGGTAATGCCACAATTATCCTTTGCTCGGCCCATACGAGCTGCCTGACAAGAAGGCAGATGGTATATTATACAGGAGACACGAACCAACACAGGGCCCATAAAAATAAACAAATAACAAAATTAATTATAATCTACGTAACGCACGTCTAGGTTCATCAACCAAATGGCTGCCCTATTGGAAGTTGTAAACGGGAGTCGTAGATAGCTATTGTTGTTAAGCGTGCACTTCTGACTTTCTTGTAATACGAAAGCAAATGGCTCTTCTGATGGTAATAGATAACCGTGGCTTATAGACACCATAGATGTTGCAGGTGCGTGACTGTCCTGCGGTCGGAATTTCAGGCCTATTGTGTAAGTCTATCCTCCAAACTGGAACATGTCTGGGTCACTATATTCATTACGCGGTAGGGATAGATAACCCGGGATCCCTACCCGGGCAAGTTGCTGCACGGCACTCTATCATTAATGGTCTTGTTGATAATGAACTGTGCCTATGTCTTATGCTTGCCTCTTGGTCTATTATACAAAATTATGAATATTCTGGTCTGGTAGTAGGCATCAAATATATAAATGAAGTGCCGTCAAAGCCTAAAGGTTAGGATGTTAAAAAGGTCTGCAGCAATTCTGTTAGCGCGTATAAAAATATGATTATTTTCAAAGTTATAATAAAAACTATCACATCTCATATGATGGCATTAGCTCATTTCATATATTTATCATTTTTATGAAATGTATAACTCCCGAACGACTGACCTGATTTAGATCATTTTGGTTTTGAATTATTTGTCCAGGGAAGGTTTAAAAGATAAACAATTTTCCAAACTAAACGAACGAAAAGCAGATCGCCGGGATAGTAACTTTATATTAAAAGTTTAAGATAATCTCAATCCTGAAAGATTAAAACTTAGTTTACTTTTGACTTTCTAGTCGTTTACAAAGTATCCCAAAATTAAGATTTAGTTTATAGGTATTGCCAACCGGGAACAAATCTTATCCCGAGCAACATTTCTTTTATTAGAAAATGTGTTTCAAACCCGTGACCTCATAAAATCCAGTCCAACAACTGGACCGCTAGACCCCAGACGATTATCATAATTACCATACCACACCACAGAATTACCACAGTTGCAAATTAGACAATTATTAAATTAAAGTTTGAAATCCTTAGAGAAATGTTAATATCTTTAATTGCCTGTCAAAAGTAGAACAAGCATCAAACATGGCGGCCTACATCCGGTGACGCTAATTACAATCAGATAATCTCGGGTACGCGCGGGAGATATACAGATAATTATATATTTGACATGCGAGTGATAGATTAATAAAATCTGATGGTGATCCGACGGTCGTTGTGTTGGAATTAAATATAAATTGTGTACCTACTCAGCTCAAGTATACTTAACTAATAATTTAAAGACCACATTGAATACGTTAGTGCGATTTATATTTTGTAACAATTTCTCAACATTTACTATACGTAATGCCCGCGTAGCTCATGGTCCCATAGGAACATTTTCTCGGAATAATCCAAGTTACCCTCTATGTGAGTCTCAAATTTCATGAAAATCAACTCAGCACTTTTTGCGTGAAGGAGTAACAAACAAACAGAGAAACTTTCGCAATTATAATATTAATAGGATTCCGCAAAAAAAAAATGATTATCACTTCGTTTTGTTAAATTTCATTTAATATAAATAACTTTTTTAACATTGGAGACGAGAAGTTAATGATTGAAGCGTTTAGTAAAGAATTTGTTTTTTATCACTAAGGCTTTGAACCGTAAGATACATTTTCCTGCTATAAAGTCATCAATGAGCTGCGGTCTTATAATTTTGACACATACCTACTTAATACAAGTGGAAAAAGACTAAATTTCACCATAACAATGGATGACGGATTACTCAAACTACATCAAACAGAAAACGAATCTGTAGGTAGTATTTTTACTTTTTTTTTTGCACACAAGAAATAATTGCGAACATTGTTCACAGCAGAACTTTATTCTCGGTTCAAAAACTTGGATTGTCAATACAACTGACAAATGAAGACTTTCTTTCTTTCTTTAGGTTTTGGCCTTCACGTTAGTATTTTGCCATTAGTCAAGTAGAAATTTGCATGAAGTATTATATCATTTTTAATCAATCATAATTAGTCATCAGTCATAAGTCGTCAGTAAGTCATGTCAGGCTCTTGGGTAAAGCGGTGGCCTCCTTACACAAGCTCATGTAATGAGATTTGGCGGCAACAAGGAAATAGACGATACGCTAATTTCTTAATGATTATTTCATTTGTGCACTTTCACTGAACAAAATTGAACAAAATGCAACCAAAATTGACTAATTTCACTTAATATCAACACGAAATTCAATAATTATGAAAAAACTTCGACCATCTATTTTTTCGATGGCGCCAAAACTCCCCAAATGAAGACTTGTAAATATTTCTTGCCATTGAAATAGTGATGAGCGTACAGTAGTACTGTTTAAATTATGCGCTTCGACTGTGTTCGTCAAGCTTCGGAAATCCGAATGTATTTTAAAGATATCTATATAGAGTTGTTATTACATAATCAATCATTTCGCTTAAATTTAGATTAGGTCAGCCAATTTAAAAATTAAAGTATAAAGTGTAAAAAGAGTAAGAATTGTAAAGTCGAAGCGCATAATTTAAATAGTACTACTGTGATTAGAACGCCAGCATACGTAGACTATGGGGCTATAAATACCAGATTTGCTCTAATTGCTAATGAAATGCCTCTTAAGCGTTACATACCAATAAATGCGACGAAATATTCATTTTGTAGACAACAGTACAGAGAATGAGGACAGGTACCTATTTCAAAATTCGCTCACTGATGGAATAAATACGGCAAAGATTTTTGCGAATAGAAGAAGAAGTGCAGTATACGATTGAAGATGATGATACCACATAAAGGCACAAAAAATGGTAACCAAAAACCAAAGATTATTTATAGGTATTTCTAGTATCATCTGTGACTTTGTCATATATGCCGGTGATGATACATTTCGCAATCATATCTTCACAGAAAAACAAGTTTCACTTGGTGTAAGTGGCACGGTGGTAGTAGCCTTATGCCAGAGGATAAAACAAAAACCATCCGTTTTATAGTATGACGATTTTTTTACTTCTCCTGAGTTGGCACATTTGTTGGTTCTCTCAATTCAGTTCTATCTATGGCGTATTTAGTCTAGTAGACTATAAGAACAAACCAACTTAGGGTCAAGACATTATAACGCCGGACAAACAAAAAAGAGGCTGTAGTATGCAGGTTGTTTGTAACAAAAATAAATTAGCTATCGTGAACCGGAATGACAATAAAATCGTAACATTATTCAGTTCTTTCATAGATTCCTAATCTATTGAAAAAATAAAGCGGTATCCCAAGGAGGATGAAGCCTATGTTGAAGTTAACTGCCTACAGGGGGGGGTTGACTTAGCAGATATGTTTATTCATATCTTTGTACCCGAACCCTATTCAAGAGCCGAAGATGGTACACTGGCAGGAGACAGCTTGTTCTTTACGACGCATTTGGACATTTTCCAGATTCTACAGACAAACAATCTCGTTGCAGGTTTTTGCAAAACTGGAGAAACAAAGGTGTTTTGCATATACTGCAAAATGCATTTGTGTTTTACCAGTGGTGACAATAAAAGGAGCTGTCTTTTAAATTTTCACGAAAAATTATAATATGTAAGTAATAAAAAATGCTGGCACTGATTTATTATGTTATATACTTAGGATTTCTTGAAAACTGTGATTGTTCGTGTTTCAAATTTTCTTTTACTTCTTGGAGAGCCAGTCAAACTGAGAAAAACAAAACTAAACAACTTTAAAAAGAATTGCCAGTTTAAGGGTTCAGTGAAATTAAATTCAGTTAAATTAAATTAAGTTCGGTTAAATATTTTTTTCATCTTCCAACTACAAAAAATCAATTTAAAGCGATTTGTTCCACGCGTGATGTGATAACCGAGGGAAACAGATATATTTTTATGCCTATTAGATTCTTAGTTGGATTTTTACCTAAAGTAACGAAAACTAAATTTAAAATGTTTCAGTTATTTAGATCTTGATTTTACTAAGTTTAAATGTTGTTAAAGAACATAATACAAGAATCAGTTAGCAGCAGGTAATCTTCTGTCTCCTACCAACGCGAGCATTTTAATTGTATCTGCCTACTTTGAGTTTCTATCTAGTTTTGAGATTTTAAATTTATAACTTTTTATTTATTACCACTGATACTTAGTAACAATTTAAAATATTAATGTGATTACATAGAATACTTTGTGAATTGAATAGGAAGTGTTCAATAAAAATGTAAGTTGTTTTTTTTTGATTGACAGATTTAATTAAAAAATCATGATTATGTATGTGACTTTATATCAAATCGGTGGTTGTCGAAATGCTTTATTATTATATTTGAGTGCATAAAAAATCCACATTCGAATATAAAGCTTGATCAAATATTGTTTTGGGAAACATAGACAAGGAGGAGAAAAAGGAATATCTTTTACTTGGTTATTTAGATACCTAAAGCTACTTTACAATTTATATGTTTAGTTTTAAATTAAGTTCGGAATATTTCCTCCATTTTATCTATATATTATTCTACGAAATCATCGCTGGGTACAATTAAAAAAGTTTGCGAAGTATTCTTATTATAGTCTCTTAAATAGCTACTTGTACTTATTTCAAGTAAAAATTCGCGCAGTTACTGATTGAAAACCAGCGCACCGTCTGTTTGTCACTGCGGCACACCCGCTTATACTCTTTAACACCCGCGATTGTAGCATGCCGAGCGCATGCCCAGATCCGAACGCGTAGGTGTAGCTCGTGCGTCGTCCGTTTATATGAAGTTAGAATACTATGTAGATAATAATACCGTGCCCCTACACCAGTGTTTCCCAAATATTGTTCTGTCATGGCCCGGTAATTTACAAGCTTCAAGAAAAGAGCGTACTCATTCCTTATAGGTCGGCAAAGCATCATGCAAAGCATGTGATACTCCTGGTGTTGCGGATGTCCGTGGGTGGAGGTGATCACTTCCCATCATGTGACCCACTTGCTCGTTTGCCTCCTCTTCTAAAAAAAGCTGCCCTTTCGTGACCTACTTAACACTTTTAAACACAAATTAAACTGCAAAACACTAGGTTATTTTACTAACAATTGTTAAACTAACAACTTCATCGAACTTTAAATTTAAATTGCAAATACCCGTCTAAACTGTCCGAGCAGAATGATTGGCGGACATACGCGGACGGCATGGTGACGGCGCAAGTGCTTGCAGTTTTCACGTCTGTGTCGATCGTCATCGAATGTTGCGATGCGGTAATCGGTATTTAATTTAAATGGTCCGGTACCGGGACGTGACTCGGCGTTTGGGAATCACTGCGCTACACGGTTTAGATTAACAAAAGTGACGTGTTCGGTTGGCACCCCGTATGTAAGAGATTTCCGGATTTTCCGGAAAAAACACATTTTATGCTATTGACCTTAAACCCATGATTTATTCGGTTACCTTCACCAATAAATGAATATATGTTTTGTCGATTAGTTATAACCAATCAAGACCAACTTAAATTCGTACACGAAAGGTTCCGTAGCTTCAAATAATTCATTAAATGCCTGTTAATAATATAAATGCGAAAGTATGTATGTTATTATTTGTGTTCCGTTTAAACTTAACGGCTGAGCCGACTTTGAGTGAGCCGACTTTAAATGAGTTTTATCAAAGATGTATGTTAAACCTTAGAATAGGAGGTGGGTTTAATTTTATCTCAACAGGGTTCAGCGGTAAAATAACTTTAGTAAGCCGCGAGTGCAGGTCCGGGTCCGCTTAGCAGAATATTGACCAACTGCCTTTCTGTTAGGAAGTTTGAAAGGCACACAAACACACACACACACACACACACACACACACACACACACACACACACACCTCATGACTACGAGTCATACATGAATTACGAGGGTTCTGTTATTGAATGCGGAATCCCTAAAAACGTGACTTGCGTTGTTTGTAAATCTTGTTGATAAAAAAGTAATGTCCAAGGGAAACTACAAGCCGTAGGCAAAATTTGATTATAATCATTAATAGATTAATGGGTAAGTAGATTTATTTTACATACATATGGAAAATGGTACAAGGCTACCTAAAAGGTCATATTTTATTTGCAATTTGATATCATTTATCGCCTCTGTGGTCTAGCAGTTCAGGTGTTGGACTTGACTGCATAAGATCCCGGGACGGGCAATAAAAAAAAATTTGGTTTTTCCAATTTTCTAATAAAAAAAATGTTGCTCGGGATTTGATATGTGCCCGGTTGGCGATAGGCTTGCCACCTATCACATTGTGGGACTTAGTGTCTTCGGCTAGTCGTGAGTGCCCTGGTTTTGCCTCTGCCTACTTCTTCGGTGATATGGGCGTGAAGATAGTTCCATTTATGTCATATATATTAAAAAACTGTAAGCTAGTGGATTCCGTTAATTGGAAATACCAAAAAAAAGAGGCAGGCGACTAAAATGTGCAGCAGAACCAATTTTTAGCAGATTTAAATTTTTTGTCTGTCTGTATTCGGACCGTGATTCGCGCCAAATTTACTAAACTGATCGTAATAAAATTTGACAATATGGTGCTTCATGTTTCGGGTAAGGTTATACTATGCTACTTTATACCCAGCTTACTAAAGGGGTTCAGTGAGAGTAGGTTAAAGTCAAAATATAAATTGGTCTTTTATTCAATGAGAGGTAGTCCGATTTTATTTACACTTTTTATTTTGTAGTAGGTATGTGCTTTACAGATTCTTCCGTATTTTTTTCAAAGTCATAAGTTTTGTAGTTTAGAAGTTACAGACATAACACCACTCGGTATTAAATGATCAAATCATATGAAGCACAAAAACTTTGGATCCCTCGTCACGAAAATTACGTGGACGAAGGAGTATGAAATTTGGCACGCATATAGCTTATTTGTAGGAAAAGTGCAGAACGCAAATATTGTTCAATAATAATGGTTATAAAGTGCATTAAATAAAAAAAAAACATTACACATACTACCATGGGTTTGACACACCCAAAAAATATATTGGTGATAACGATGAAAGATCACAAATGGCGTACAAACTGTATTCATAATGTTTGGAAACAAAGTAAATCGTCTTGATAAATGAAGACGGCGTTTTATCAAAAAGGTATTACCTAAAATTTAGTATGGACAAATTTCGAGCAATGGGCGACCACTAGTATTTTTTTATGATATTGGAAGGCAAACAAGCACACGGATTTCCTGATGGAAAGTCGCTTTCTCTTCCCCTATGTTCCTTTGTATGCTTAAATCTTTAAACTTACGAAACGACATTTCGATGCTGTTTTTTAACAGACAAAGTAATTGAAGAGGAAGGTTTATAAATGTGCGAAGCCAGGGCGCTCCACTAGTACATTATATAATCGTATCGAAATGTTAGGTCCTTATTGTTGTATTGGTGAAGTGGTGGTTATATAAAAGTATAAAATCAAAATGAATCAAAGATTAAAAATAGTCATGTAGATGTATTAAATTGGGCTAGATATTTAATAGCGCAATCAGAATAACTAAGACGGATATCACATTGCAGCAAAGCGGTATGAGGTAATTCGGTTTTAACTTTGTACAAAAAAAAATAATATTACAAAAGCAGCACGGTATAACCACGGTAATATTATCTATACAGTATTGTAACTCGGCTGTGTCCTTGAAATAAGTGCCTACAGAAGCGCGGTACGTAAGCATGAGATAGGGCTGTTTCTGTCGCCTACCAACAGTTACCTACCTATGTAGTTTTGAGATTGTAAATTTAATACTTTTATTTATTAGCACAGATAGGTACTTAGTAACAATTTAAAATATTAATATACATACATACATATCTTCACGCCAAGTCCCTTACGGGGTAGGCAGAGAGTATCGAGTGCCAGACCTCACGATCCTGACAAACCTGTCTTGCTTCCTTCACATTNNATCCACCCGCACGCATGCTTTACAGTCTAAATACATCGACTGCACCGCACGCAGCAGGGACCCGACTATCCCATAATCTGGCAAAATGTCCCAAAGTTCCTTACGTACGCCCTACGTCCCTATCAAACGCTTTTTCGAGATCCACAAAACCGCAGAGAACCTTCTGACCAACAGCCAGATGCTTCTCTACAATGTTGCGGAGCGAAAACACTTGATCCGTACATCCTCTTCCAGACCTGAAACCGCCTTGAGCCTCCCACAATGTTCCATCGGACATCCCTTGCATCCTCCTTTCAACTATTTTTCCATACACTTTTGATGCTAAACTGATCAAACTAATATTAATATGATTACTAAAATACTTTGTGAGTTGAATAGAAAGTGTGCAATAAAAATGCAAGTGGTTTTTTTGATTGACAGTTTAATTAAAAAACCATGATTATGTATGTGACTTTATTACAAATCGGTGTTATAAATTGGCGGCCGAAAAATTTTGTCCCTTAACTGAGATGTACGAAATGCTTTGTTATTATATTTGAGTGTATAACAAATCCGCATTCGAATATAAAGTGTGATGTAAAATTGTTTTGGGAAACATAGACAAGGAGGAGAAAAAGGAATATATTTTACTTGATTATAGATACCTGAAGCTACTTTACAATTTATATGTTTAGTTTTAAGTGAAGTTCGGAATATAGCCTCCATTTTGTCTATGTATTTCACGACATCATCGCTGAGTACAACTAAAAAGTTTGCGAAGTATTCTTACTATAGTCCCAGTACCTTAAATAATAAAAATAATCTATAATCGAAAAAAGCTATCTCTGGGTGCGTTATTGAGGAATTCGAAGAATTCATGCAACCAAAAACAGTACAATGTATTCTACTTGTCATGTTAAATAGCTACTTGTGCTTATTTCGAGTAAAAAATCCCGCAGTTACTGATTGAAAACCAGCACACCGTCCGTTCGTCACTGCGGCACACTCGCTATTGTAGCATGCCGCGTGCATGCCCTGATCCGAACGCGTAGGTATAGCTCGCGCGTCGTCCTTTTATATGAAGTTAGAATACTGTATAGATAATACTACCGTGGTATAACACACTGCCATCGAATCTCACCGATATTTCAAATCGGATTTTGATTCGCCATACACCAGACCGATGTGATATCTGCTTTAAGCACGGTTCCTATGTTTTGCTTTCGAATGGTAGTTGTCTATACGAGTAGTACAAAATCTAACAACAGTCGTTCGTTGTAGATTATTAACTCTAAATATTTTGTATAATAATGAGCAACGCTAATTGTTACTTGTGGGCAAACTACCAATAGTTCTGCTAACAGTTTGTTGATTAAAGGAACCGGGTTTTAGTGGAAGAATTATATGATTTGTAGCCGCTATTTTTACCATGGTAATTTCTGATAATTGATGAAATGATAGCTGTCAAGCATATTACTTCGGCAAGGGTTTTAAGATCGTAGCATCTCATATCTGTTGGATATTAGTTTCGATTCAAGTTGAGAATTTAACCTCAGTCGTAAATGCACCAGAATACACGTAGCAAAAGATCTGTAAGAATAAGGGTAAATTTTTTTTTGATATTTTTCTGTATCTTCACGTCATAAAAAAGTTTGCAGAGGAAAACCAGGGCACTCACGACTAGCCGAAGACACCAAGTCCCACAGCGTGAGATTGTGGCTAGTCGTGGGTGTCCTGGTCGTGCCTTTGCCTACCTCTTCCGGGATATGGGCGTGAAGATACTTTTATATATATTGTGTTTTGGAATAGATTTAAAATAAATTAAAGATACTTTGTGAATTTATCTTTTTAAAAAATAGTATGGATGTATTATAGTACATTCAAGGTAATTTCCATGCTATAAGAGGGTTGCGCTCCGAGACATACCTAAAAATGCGTTTTTTCCTTTTACGCATAACCCAAAATAATTTTCAAGTGAAAATTGGTAAATATGTTCTGTAATACTGTAAAAATATAATAAAAATAAATTCCGTAGTAGTCATTTAGATTAAAATATATGTAATGATTTTTGTTAAATATCTTAAAAATATTACAAAATAGCGCTGTTTTGGAATTTTGATGATTATATACTCTTAACAATAATTTATAACTTCCACTAAGTTTTCACCTTGGTGACTTTCTTAGAACTAATTGAAAAAAATGTTTTTTTTAATTTTTTCTGACTTTTACTAAAGACACTTCAGGGATTATTACTAACTTAATAATGCAAATATTATTTACTGTCAATATTCACAATCGCCGATTTTAGACCTGTATTTACTTTTTTTATATAAAATGTTTTTTCATAAAAAAGTAAATATCCAGTCAAATTACAACTTCCTACAGGATTTTATTATCATTGTGGGTAAATAATTCTAAAATACACCACTGTTTCCAAAATCACCAAAATGGTAATTATTGTTCAGGATTTATCATTTTTTTATATTTTCGTAAAATACAAAAAAAGTACTAGTTCAAAATTGGTTCAAGTTCAAACTTTTTATTTTTAAGTTCACTAATGATACGTATGTCTACCATATTATGGCAAGTTTTCACCCAACGGGCAAATAAAGCAACCTAGGTACTTTATACAAATTGATTTATTTTTAATAAGAATATATATTTTCAACGTATGTTAATTAGCTTCAGAAAATCGTACGTATGTTTACCTTTGCTTTTAAATATGTATTAATCCATATAAATGATAAAAAGATAATGGATTACGTAGTCCGGCTGTCATAGTTATCGTTAGATCAGAGCCACCATGTATGGATAGGGCCGGTTAGTGCCTAAACAGATGCGGCCTCTCGGCGGGGCGCCTTGTTGGGCTCACTAATGAGTGCTAGGGATTATTTATTACATTGATCACCATAATGTTCCATATATTGTATTTGTAAGTAACTTTCTGAGGTTTTGTGTTATAGATATTGGAAACAATTCTGTTGTCGCGGACTATACTAAATTTGGAATTCCGACTAACAATCATGTGGAAAAATACTTTCGTTGAAGATTTAAGATCCTGCTATACTTATCTTCCTAATCATACTTATTCTGTTATTGAAAACTTAGTTCATATCTGTCGTTTTTATCATTTGTAGAACAAGAATTAATGTACTAGTAATTTAATACCTCGAAATGCCAACAGAATAACCACAAGTAGACAACCACTTTGAACTGTACATTTCGTTGTTTTACACGCTTTTAGAAGTTTTTGATAAAGGGAAATCTCAGAGAATCTGCTCCATATTGAACTTCAATATATTACAAGATTAACTAGGTAATCGCCTCTGTGGTCTAGCGGTCCCGTGTCGGACTTGACTTCTTGAGGTCCCTGGTTAGATCCCTGAGTCGGGCAACAAAAAAAAGAAAATGTATATTTTCCATTTTTTAATAAAATTAACGTTGGTCGGGATTGTATATGTGTCCGTTTGGCGATAGCCTTACCACCTATCACATTGTGGGATTTAGTGTCTTCGGCTAGTCGTGGGTGTTCTGGTTGTGCCTCTGCCCATCCTTTTGGGGATATGGGCGGGAAAATACTTACTTTTCAATGAACTATGTAGGTTTTTTATGTGATAAGACAGAGAACTAAGTCACGGTTCTCCAAAAAGTAAGAAATTACGGTTATTTCTGGCAATGGCAACTAAAAGTATCTACAGTGTTTATAGAGATACTATAGTCGTTCTAAGTGCGTCGCTATCTTGTGGTTGAGGCCAAATACTCACCGTGTTGGTCCGGGCTCCTTTGCAGAATAGACCGTCTGCCTTCCTGCTAGGCAGCTCGAAAAAGGTCACTAACACCGCAACTTTTAACTAGTTGGTAGAGTTTCGCAACGACTCGCCCGGAATGATAGCACCGCCTTACCTATTCCTGCTGCCATAACGTCAGCGCTTTTGCTGGATACCTAATACCCCGGCTTCAGGTTGGCAACGCTTCATTACCTGTTTGCCTTCCAGTGTCATAAAAAAAACAAATGTGCAAACCTAACGGCTAACCTGACATTGCTATGATCTGGTCTGAAGAGTACTTCAGACCAGATCATAGCAATGTCATTAAAGGCGGCAGGAAATGTCATTATGAAATAGGTAAGGCAGTGGATCCGTACTCTGATGAGTTGCTGCACACTAATATATCAGCAGTGGCCTTGTTGGTAATTGTTGTTAGTCTTTGCTAGCCTCTTACGAGGAATGCAGATGGTCTCTTCTACGCAGGAGACCCGGACCAAAAAGGGAGAAAAAGATTATGATTGCTTTGACTAATGTGGACAAAACAGATAAAGTGCAAGAAACTGTTACGTTGATATTTAGAAAAGTTTCATATGTAAGCATATGTAAGTAAGAAAGGTATTATATGGAAGTATGGTACATGATTGCACGTAATATGAATGGATATCGAATGAGAACCAAAAAGCTTTCAAATTTACAGCTGCAATCTTTACATTTTCTTGTTCTTCTTCTTCCAGTAAAAATATTTTGAAAGAAGATGTTTGATTTGCTATTAGAGAAAACATATTCAATTTAGTGTAAAAGATTTTCTTGCTGACTAGCGAGAATGGATAAAATATTTTTTCAATAATTATAAACTTAATTTAAGTAAGGAAATCATGGTTGCCGAGGAGATTGTTTCGCCGTCTCTTCTTCTGAATAACTAGGTTTGGAAACGGTGAGAATTTGTTTTGTCATTAGTTCTCCTGACTAGCTAGGGTCGGAATCGGTGGCAGTGTACAGCCACAGAATAATTTGTACTATCGTACAGCTATAGATAGGATTAATTAAAATTAATCTACCATTAAAATTATTTGTAGTTAATAAATTATGAAGCTCATTAAATACATAAATAAGTAATATAATTTAAATATGAAAATGTTTACATTTTTTTTATTTAATTAAATATTGCACTCTACAATGTGGTAGAATGTGTTGGTATGCTTAAATATCTTTTAACACATATTTCGCAAATACATAATTTTGATTTCATTTCATTTCAAATACATTCAGAAAAAAAATATTAAATTGTTACTACGTAAGCTGCAGCATATCCTTTTAAATAAAATAGTTTATAGGTTTTTGAGTTTTTATAGTAAGCCGGTAGTGTTGACTTAACATCCCAGTCTCAGGAGTTAGATTGACCACTACCTATGGTGACTATATGTATGTACATTTCTTACCAACAAGAAATCCGTCAATTTGCTTCCAATTTCTTACTTATCTGTCTCAAAAAGCGTACAGGTGTATGGAAAACTGTGTACGAGTAATAGGTAAGGCTCGCTCGCAGCAATAAGTTTTACGTGATACAAATCTGTCGGATGTTACAGTTTTCTGGACCGTAGATCAGTGTCGTGACAGAACTGGTCCTGGTTTCCATAAAAACTGTATAATTAAACCTATCAATCACGGCAACTTGATCTAGAGAGTAAAGGTCTAGCCACATTATGAGTTTTTTTCTTACAAAGAAAGTAGACGAATTTTCTCCTCGATGTAACAGCGGAAGGGCGAGCAGGTACTATTGAGTCTAAAGCATGACATGTGGTGATATAATTATTAATATAAATTTAATATTTTTTCAATTTATTTATAGCAATTGTCCACAATTACCATTCACGTATCATTAATATTAAACAGATAAATCAGCACGTAATGAGGGTAGAATATAAAAGAAAAATAATGGAGGCTATATTATCCAGCGAGATACTAATTAAGCACAGTAAAATTGCAAATAAAATCTCCTACTGTTTCATTAGGTACCTACCACATCGTGATTTGATAATTGTTTTTTCGAGGGATAGCAAATGATTCCGAAATTATCCTATTTACATCATTTTAACAACATCCTACTAGTAGTAGTTTGTGTCACCTTTCTTTTAAAAAAATCCTCCAAATCGGTTGGTTATTGGACTAGTAATCACGTAACAAATATACAAGAAAAACGTGCAACTGAATTTAGAATTGCCTTCGTTTTTAGAGTGGGCTGGTTAATTTCGTTAAAAGAAAAAACTACATTTTTCGAACAGCATTTTTTTATTCATTACTAGCTGACCTGGCGAACGGTACGAAACGCTTGAAATTGATAGCTGCTGACATGAATGTTTTTTTTTCAGTTTTTTTAAAATCTTCTCCTGACTAACCCAACCACAACAAACAATAATCAATATTAATAATGTTAAAATATATAATCGCCTCTGTAGTTTAGCGCTTCAGTTGTTGGACTTAACTGCATGCGGTCCCAAATTCGAATTCCAGACCCACAACAAAAAGAGAATTGGGTTTTTCCAATTTTCTAATAAAATAAATGTTGCTTGGCATTGGAAATGTGCCCGGTTGGCGATAGGCTTGTCACCTATCACATTGCGCGACTGTGTGTCTTCGGGGCGTCTTGTATGGGCGTGAAGATACTATGTAAAATAAAGACATTCAAAATATGTATCGTAATAATAGTAATTCATTCATTCATTTTTAGACACATATACATTAAGACTGCTAATGTGGCGAAACCTTTAATTATACAGCACAGAAAAAGCAAATAGAAACAAGTTAGAGAACAGCGGATTTAGTCGTTAGACCTCGTTAACTACACCGCAGTTAATTAAAGAATAATTGGAATTTATTACGCATTATCTATAGGTTTTAGGACTCAGTCTGACTTTTCAATGTCCATGTGCAATTACAAAATAAGCTCGTAATAGTTAACAACTGTTCTATTTATACATGAATAACCAACCAACAAGGCCGCTGTCCTGAAGTAAGCACTTATACAATTACTTTATTAATAAAAATCGCCTACTCCAAGTATTATCCCAGCTTACAACTGTACTTATTACTCCCTGATACCTAATTTCATATTGCAAATGTAACCAATAAACGTGGTGTAACCATATAATAACAACAACACCTTTCTTACGAGGGACTAATGCATATGTTATGGTTACACGAAACGTATCTTCGTCCCAGGAGTAGCGCGCTTTTTTAAGATTCCCTCCAATCTTATAGATGTAAGAGATTAAAGGTAAAAAAACTGAACAACTAAATTGATTTAGTAGTAGGTATCCACATTATACTTAATTGTAAACATTATAAACATTGACATGTAACATTATTAAAGTGTAATACAAAAATGTGAAGCTGAGATTTTCAATATTTTGAGAAGGTTATTAAATACAAAGATTTGTTTAAAAAATTAGGGTGATGATTAGCACTACAGAGGAAACATGGGACTGGGTAAGGGAAAGGATTTATTGAAGACAAGCTACGAAAAAGCTACATATTAAATATATTTTTGGTATATTGTTGAAATAACTTTTAGTGGGTACCTGTTAAGACAAAAATTAACATTGGCTTGCTCGTGTAAAAATGTAATTGGAAATACAAGCTCAAATTGAGACTATAAGGAGTTAAACAAAATGACTAGAAATAAAACTGGTCCAAGACAAAGAAAAAAACAAAAGACGTAATATATTATGCATTCAAAAAATTATAAATAAAATGATATTTTATATTTCATCCTCATTCAGCTGTTTATCTTATAAGTTATACAGCATTTCCTAATTTTCGAAAAAACAGAAGAAATGTTATGATGGAAGAGGCAGTAAGGCACGTCTTAGCGTGTCTCAAGAGGAAAAATATTTTAGATAGCAAAGTCGACGAAAAAGGCCAGAATTGTGGAAAGAAAATTCTTGGATGTTGCACCAGGATAACGTGCCTTTGTACAGGGCCTTGAACGAATTTTTTACCAAACACTCAACAAATACCATCGAGCAACCACCATATTCACCAGTTACGGATCCAGACAACTTCTTTCAATTCCCTACACTGAAATAACCACTACGTGGCACCCGTTTTCAATCAGTAGAAAACATTTAAAAGAATTCGCGGCGGGAACAATCCCGGGCAACTTTATTTTACTTTATTTAAATACTTATTTTCTAATTTTTGTTGTAGTCCGACCCAGGGGTCAAACCCCGGACCTCAAAAAGTCAAATCCGATGCCGGACCGCTAGACTAGAGAGACCACAAAAAACATACATTCGAATAGAACCTTATACTTTTCTTATCCTTCTTTGCAGTCGGTTAATAAGTTGTTACAAAACTCTTCTTTGTTTTTATAAAAAAATATCATTATATTTCTTATGTTTCATTATCGCTGTAATCCTTTTAACATCCCTTTGGCATTAGGGGTTAAAAAAGCCATATGCGTCAAATACCAGTAAATGAAGCTATGGAAGCGTGTAATAGTGATTAGCATGCAAGATTAGGAGTTTATCCTCTGCATATGGTCTTGGTATGTGACAATCGACACGTTAGCTGCCTTACTATTACGGTTTTTTAGTGCTCGCTATAAATGAGAACTTGTTACTATCACTTTGCTTGTTGGGATCAACAAAAAATCTTATTTATACATTTGATTCTTTGTAGATATATCTTGTATTACGCATGTAAAAGTCTGTCTGTTAAGCTTTTAAAACAAAACTGACGGATCAATTTTGATGCGATTTAATACACATGTAGTTAAAACACTAGTTCAAACACAAGCTAATTTCTTCGAAATTCAATCCCAAAGGACTATAATGGCGCATAAATTTTTTTATGATAATCTATTCGCTGACGAAGCCGAGGGTAACCAGCTAGTACTTGAAAGTGTAATAAATTAAATGTGATTCCCCGTGTTGGTCCGTGGTCATTTGCAGAATAGACCACCTGCCTTTCTGCCAGGCAGCTCGTAAAAGACGAGCATATGATTACGCCGCTATCTTCAATGTACAGAATTTACTCTTCTACAGCTTTCTGAAGTGAAAACTTCTTTAGCGGCGTTGCGCACTTTTTTTATTATAAAGGTGGGTAGAAGTCGTAGGTGCGTCTCTGTGTAGTGGCCGCGTACTAGGCCAAATACCTACCTATGCAAGTCTATCGTTCATGGTTTAGTAGTATCCTTGTTGGTGATGACCTATTTAACCTTTGCTTACTTCTAAAGGCTAACAAGAGGAAAGAGTTTGTCTCTATATCTGTATATACTTACTTATAAAAGAAATTCGTATTAGTTATTACACTATTTGTAACTAAAAATGGCTGACCTGGTTAGACAGAAATTGATTGAGAGGTAGCTTTGAACTAGGAAAAGGATATGGGATACTTTTTATTCCGTTCGACTCCAAGAAATTAGGAAAATACAATTTCAATTTATCCCATGCAAACTGAACGAGTGGAACTAAATTGGCCGGATATACTATAAACTAGAGAAGGCAACTCCATCATTCGCCTCGTCTATGGCCACCTCGTTTGTCTACGGGCTAGCATACACACCAAACTTCACGGACCAACCGCAAGCCTTGTGATCGATTACCGACGAGGGCAGGCATTATTGTGATAAATATTAAGATGTCTGCCTTTCCGCGTCTGGGTATTCATAAAATATATACTGCTATCTATGTAACTATTTAAATGTATTAGAATATGACTAACAAACTTAGCACCCATGAAGTAACACAAGTAGGTTTATAATTTTTTTATTGTGGGATTACCAATTTATGTAAATTGGTCCAGGAATATATTATACTATGTACTACTATGAACTTCCCTGTGTTGGTCCGGGCTCCTATGCAGAATAGACCATCTGCCTTTCTGCCAGGCAGCTCGTAAAAGGCGAGCATAAGCTTACCGTCACTAAGACCGTGTCATCCTACTAGGTGGTCGAGTTTCGCAGCGATTCGCCCTGATAGGTACCACCGCCTTACCTATTCCTGCCGCCATAACGTCAATGCCTGATGTTGACGTGTTCCGATTTGAAGGTCTAACATCCCGGTCTCGTGTTGGCAACGAACCATTACCACCTTTGGTGTCTCTAAGCGGCCTGAATTATACCATCAGGAAATCTGTCAGCTTGTTTGCCTTCCAATATCATAAAAAAAACTTTAGTAGACTAAAGTCTAACACAATCGACTACAGTAGTTAATAATTACTAACAAACGACCAGTGAACAAAATGGCCTTTCCAGATAGTTTCTTCACTCAGGTGTTGAATTTAAAGAATGTAATCAATCATTGGTTCGTGAGTAATTATCTCATTGAAGGTCTGATTGATGGATGTTGGGTAAACGGAGTCAACTTTAAATGCTCTAATATTATCGGGAGATTAATGACTCACGTGGCACAATTTGGTAAATAATAGACGCATGGTTTAAGATTTAATCAGACTGCAAACAATCGTTAGTAAGTAAGGAAGAAACAAACTGCTCTTATTCCTGATACCACAGCGTCAGTGTTCGCCTCAGCCTCTGTACTCAAAGGTAGAATGCTAGTCGGATTGAAATTTTATCTACAATTCCACTAAAGATAGCGACGTACCAGTTACTTCAATTGTGTCATTTGGCGATGGTTGTCTCTTCAACTGTATGTTTTTTCATGTTTGTTACGCGATTACTTACCTATCTTATGACAAACTAATTTTTTGATGGTTCTTTTTTAGATAGGTAGACACGTAATCGTTTTTAAGGAGGTCTTGTAGAAGTGCTTTTTGGGTATACCTTATAATACATAAATTTATGATTGAGAAAAACGTGCGCGTAAACATAAATGACAACCAAAAAATTATTCAATATTAGGTATAACCACAGACGAAAAATATATAACTTGTTTGTGGTTGTCTGTCTCGTCTGTGGTATAACTGAAAACTACTAGTCTTTCGAAAAAAGAAATAGGTTTCGAGTCACGAAGAGGTACCTATCTAATGAAATAAGTAGTCAGTTTTTACATAAATTTTAAAGAAAGAAAAAATTTCGCCGCAGACAGGATTTGAACCTGTCACCTTTCGCCTCAAGCCGACGAATGCTTTAATCTAACGAATGCTCTGAGCTTTAAGTCGACGAATGACTTGAAGTACTGAAATTTTTAACTCCTTTTTTAACGGTAGCAATGGTTTTTAAATTCATAAAAATTTAACTCAAGCACAAGGCATGTGCTAAAATAAAAATATCAGTTTTTACAGTTTTACTGTGGTCAATAATTATTAATTTTAATAGACATAATATACATTAAGTTATTCATAATTACCTCATAGTATCATTTTCATAAAGTTGAAAAACAAACGGATGATAAGAAATACTTCCATTATCAGATGGATGATGTGTTAACAGCCTGTAGCCTATTAAGTCAATAACTTCACCGGCTACCATAATGAAACGATAACGTGACGTTATGTCAACAGAAACAGGAAAGGCGGTAGTACTTAATCGGGAGACTGCAATCTTTTTCCTCAAGACCGCCAAAATGTCCTGTAAACCTTTCCAAGACCAAAATTTGAATTTCGGAGAAGTTAACAATTTGGCCAGTGCATTCCTGATGTAATGAATCAGTTTTCTTAAATCTGAAAGCATAGTTCGATGAACCTTATTTCTACCCACCTGATGGAAAGTGACGGACATTAAATCAAAATTACTAATTGATAACACGGCTTAACGTCATGCATATCTTGTCACGCCAGATCTCCTCCCACGTGATACCCAGTGAAAGTATATTTTCAATCTCTAGTTTTTGAAATTACCATACAATCAACGCCTAAATGTGAAGGAAATTTAAAAGTAGACCAAAACATGAGTGGTAGGCCTAGCACGAACATTTTCTAATTTAAAATAGCCACGATAGTCGAAACGATCTCCAACGTAAATTACACACAATAGTGACGGTCACAATCTGTAGTAATTGGGTATTATTTATTTTAATGGCAAAAGAAAACAATCAAGCACGCGGCTCCCCTGATGGTAAGAGACAAACACAGCCATTAGCCACCATACCTAGACATACTACAGAGCACGCGGGATATTCTGCGGTCTGGATTGTGATTTAACCGCTCACTGCTTATGAAAATATAATTTCATTTACGATTAGTGATCTATAAAAATGTGGAGCAAACGTGAATTCTTCAATAGTTTTATTTCACTATGCTTCTGAAATCTGAAGATATCTTATGTGATTCTTTAATATCGTACTTAAAGCAAAAATTGACTAATGTTTATCTTTACATAATATGTAAATATTATTTAAAGGCTTAATTTTCGTTTCGTATGAAATCATTTATGATTGTTGTTGGTTTCATCGCTAGATTATTAATCCAATCTTTCTTTCTTGGCGAGGCTTAGATTTCGACTACTATTCGAAAGTAAAAAATGATCATGCTGTTGGACCATACGCGCTAACACTCAAGATACGTATCGAGATGCAAATGAGATCGTTTAGCGGCGCTTTGATGACGGAGATTAATTAAAACTACGTATAATCTTGATTTAGGTAACGAGGTGATACTTGTCAATACACTTTTTATTATCTCAATCTATTTCAGAATGAAATTCTTGATTTTATTGATAATTAAAAAATGGTTTCCTTTCACTTTAGGTGACAGCAATATCTTTTTAAAACTAAGGTATTTTATGTTTTCACATTTCGTTAGTTTCATCCCTAGATTCGTTAACTCAATCTTTTTTTTCTTTGTTGGGTGCCAGGTTTCAGTTTGTCTATTTGAAAATCCGAAATAAACATGCTATAGGATTAGATACATTTTGCTCTCTCCTCCTCCTCTTTGATTTAATAACTAATAATAATTAATAAAGTAACTAATACTAAATAAGTAATAAAACTAATGGACAAAAATATTGATCAAAGAAATTTATTTTAAATTAAAACGTTCAAAAGTAGTTGTGATATGATGGATGATTTGGTTCGCTCTGGTAGGACATCAACGTCTGAAACTGAAGCTAACATCGCAAAAATGAAGGAAGCAGTGACTGAAAATCCTCCTTCAACTTTGAGAGAGATAGCTGCCAAACTTTATCACATGAGTCGATCAGTATCATTTTAACTAATCATTTGAGTATGTAACTAATCATTTGGCTAGTCCCAAAAAACTTAAATAGTCTCCAAAAACTCAATCGCAAGAGAGTCGCTGAGTACATGCTAGAGGGAGTCCATTTTGACCCCACATTCAAACATTGAAACGCATTGTCACTGGTGACGAGTCATGGGATTACGAGTTTTACATGCAAACTAATCAACAAGCTTCGGAGTGGCGCCTTCCAACTGAACTGAAACCCAGAAAAAACATACCAAACTAAAACAAAAGTCAAAGCAATGTTGAGTGTTTTCTTTGACTGCGGCGGTGTTGTGCACATTCAGTGTGTATTCTTGCCGGAAGGTGAAACGGTAAATAAGGAATATTATTTCAGAGTTATGCGGCGCTTAGTTTAGAAAAAATGTCAGATTTTTGGAAAGAAAATTCTTGGATTTTACACCACGATAATCTTTCCACTAGTCATTGTAAGCGAATTTTTTAATCAAACACTCAACAAATATCCTCGAGCAACAACCTTATTCGCTAGATATGGCTCCAGCCGACTTCTTTCTTTTTTTATTTATTTATTTATTTATTGCATTCAATACACTATTCTTACAGGCTAACCCAATACAATAGTGCAGTAACATTTTTAAAATAACCATTTAAAGAGACATTACATTCTTAATTTTGTATCAATCCAGATCCTCCCAATAACAATTAAACAAGTGTTGAATTTAATGCAACTATATATACATACATTTAATCATACACACCCACACATACATATATACATATGTGCATGCAAATAAATTATATTACATTACATTTATTTATTTAGTTATACGCGCAACAACACAGGCAGCCTCAATTCCACAGTGGCAATTTTATAAAAATTAGACAAGAAATATGTAAAAATTTATAAAAATAATAATTATGAATAGAGTTCCTAAATCTGTTCGTAGCAAATAACCAACAACGCCACTTTTTTAAATTCAGACTCAGTGCAACAAAATATATCTAACTTATTTGCAATTCTATTCAGAATACGCATTGCTCGCGTTACCGGCGCCTTACTCAACAAGTTGGTGCAGGACCGCGGGACCGCCAGTAACCCTGGTCTTCCGCGGCGCCATATATATCTATCTGGGACATACATATATAATTTACCCAATATATCCGCATTATGCACCCCCCCCCCCCACTTTTTACTTAACTCATATTAGCACTTTGTGGCATCCGTTTTTCAATCGGTAAAAGGCATAAAAGAAAATTCCTGCGTTTATTAAATCTTTTGATGATTGGATTATTCGTTGGCGTAATTGTATCGTTTCTGAAGGAGCCATACTTTGAATGTGATAAATTAAATTTTGATGAACAACAAATAGTGTGTGTATTATTATTTTTCCCGGTACATTCTTAATAGAATAGTATCATAAAACTTTAACATTTCATTCTAATACGCTTAATAAAAGAAACTACACTTCAGTAGCTCCTAATATTAAGTCAATATTAGCGCGACGACAATACGCTAAGCAAACAGTATTTTATATAATACCTTAAATAAGCAGAGACACATATATCCCAAATGTATGAATTATATTAGATATATTCCAATTATGTAAGATTCCAATTTGAACATAAAATAATTAAATAACGAAAAACTAAAACATACGATGAAACTGAGGTTTTATTACATGAAGTAATATTTAGACTGAAATGTACCCACAAACACACAACACACACACATACACACACGAAACGCATTATTTATAGCTAAGTATTATTTATCTTTTGTAATATAATCTAAAGTTTTGAAGACCGAGGTTTTAATTAAGTATAAATTTAAAAGGAGACCTCCCACAACATTGAACATATGTAATTATCTTTTAAAAGTTGATAACCGTTCAAAATTGCATCTTCATGAAAACTACATACATACATACATAACTTCACGCCAAGTCCCTTACGGGGTAGGCAGAGAGTATCGAGTGCCAGACCTCACGATCCTGACAAACCTGTCTTGCTTCCTTCACATTCATAACCCTTTTCATACAAACACGCCGGTTTCGGAGACTCTTGACACCACCCTCGGATAATATCCGATTGATCTGATCGTGAAATGTCAGCCTTGGTCTCCCCGGGTACCTACATCCATCCACATTCGCATTGTATATCTGTTTTGTCAATCTTTCATCTGTCATTCTTTCCACATGACCGAACCAGCGGAGCATGCCCTTTCGCATTTTAACACCAACACTTTCTTTCAATCCCACTCTTTCTCGGATCTCACTGTTACGAATGCGGTCAGCGAGCGTTACACCACAGATTTTCCGTAGTGCTCTCATTTCGACCGCATTTATCCTACTTTCATGCTCTTTCTGACATACCCAACTCTCGCTTCCATACAGTAACGTTGGAATAAGCACAGAATTATGCAAAGCGAGTCTAGCTTTTTGACTTAAAACCTCGCTTTGGAATAGCTTACCCAACGCTCCATTCACACTATTCCCTGCACTCACTCTCCTCTCTACATCCGCGGTGTACCTTCCATCCCTACTAAAAGCACAACCAAGATATACAATTTCATTCACTTGTTCCAGCACTACATCATCAACCAAAACTCTTACATCCGTTCTGACTACGTCTCTTTCAAACACCATTATTTTGGTTTTCATCGCATTCAAATGTAAGCCCCTTTCATTACAATCTCCTTCCACAACTGTGACCAGTGTTTGCAGCTCAGATGGTGTAGAGCCCAAAAGTACAGCATCATTTGCATAAAGCAGGCAGTTCACCACTTGGTCACCCATACGCATTCCCACATTCAATGATCTTAACCTTTGAAGACATTATTACTACATTTGAAGACATTAAAACTAGTAATTATTAAGTGATAAATTAACTTTCGTACGACGCGCCCCCGGCGGCATTGTTTGTCAGGTGGAGTGCCAGTGGTTCAAAACATAGTTCTATGCGAATATATTTTATCACCGTTTTCTCTAGTTTTGCCGCCGTAAAGTCGGTGTTAGATACCGCCGTACAGGTTTTGAAGTCAGACTTACAGATAGGTGACTAATAATATCACGTTCCCAAGACAGCATTACACCGGTAATTTAATGTCCATATGTGAAAGTCTTTTCATAAAATCAGGTAAACCGCCTAATTATTTCCAATTATATATCACAAGAAATTCGATTGCCTTTTTTAGTTACTTTTAAAACTTGTAACTATGAAGTAAACACGTTAAAATACAGGGGACCAAACATTCATACTTGAAGTACATTTTTCCCCTATTTAGAAATTAGTGTTGCCAGTTTTTTACTTGCACATATCTTACACATCAGATATTTTTGAACTTTCTAACCCTTGAGTTTCGGCGGTGCCCGGTTGGCGCTAGGCTTGCCACCTATCACATTTTGGGACTTAGTGTCTTCGACTGACCGTGGGAGCCCTGGTTGTGCCGCTGCCGTAAATCAAAAGTACGAAACCTCTATAAATTTGCCTTTATACAGAAAAAAATCATCAACCTAGAACCTAGATTGTAATGGACTGAAACAGCATTTATTTATTCGTTTTTATTGACAACTAACTGTCCCGGCGAACTTCGTTCCACCCGTTCAGTATGGGAAATAATGAAGTATTATTTTTCCATTTTCCCTGCAACTTTTCCGGTTTTTCTCCTTCTAAAAACCTTCTCCTGATAATAACTGACACAATAAAAAAAGAATTATCCAAATCAGTCCATCCGTTCGGAAGTTATGCGCTTACCAACACATTTCGCGGTTCATTTTTATATTATAGATGTTGATTTTATTAATGATATTTTAGTCACAGTCATATAGAATGATCCTTAAATTGTCTGTAGTGATTTATTTATTTTTTTCAATTTGTTGAAACCTTTCCAAAACTAGTTCAAAACGTATAAGAAGCAAATAAATGGTCGTCTGAAAGCGTTACTGAAGTGAATGGGGATTTAAGTAACATTGTAGATAAAGTTTGTTTTGCTGTTTAATAGAAACACATTATATTATCTGTTACATATAGCAGTACAGAGTGTGCAAGGCATCACAGTGCCGTATTTGGATAGTATAGTGTCATTAAAGCCGCGATTGGGTAAAAACTTCGTTTACCTGGCTGGGTTAGAACTTGTACGCGTTAATTGCGTGCCCATAAGTGCGCATGCTTTTTTGTGCGTATTTATAATGATGGCTTCTATTGAATGTGATGCCCTAACACGTCTTATAGGAATGTTAGAAGGGTTGATAGTTATATCAAAATTATTAAAAAAATCTAAAACAATTTCTATTTAAATTTGAATTCGGAAAGTTTTGGGTCAAACTTCTAATCGATATCGAAAACTTCTTGCTCTATTTTTATGCATATGCGATACTTACAAGGTATTTGATCAGAACAAGCACATTCTGTTGTATGCTTTTTGCAAAGTTCAACTTTACGACCGATGGTCTAGTTATTGTTAGTAAGGTTATTTTTCCAGGGGCACTTTTGGTCATCTTTATGTTCGCTTTGAGTAATATTTTATTTATTTATTGTTGTTCTTCTGTTGTAATAATAGTAAATAAAATAACGCTGCTATGATTAAACCTAGACAAAAAGTAAACGGAATTTAAAAGTAAAAAATGATCAATAAAATAAAAATACTTTATTACACTTCTTCGTTTTGAAGTCAATGAATAATGGCAAACACAAACCAAAGAAATAGTAAGCGCAGTTGCAATCACTTCTCATTTTAAGTTAAATAAAATAAGTGTTCTAGACAACCCTACTAAGTTTCTCTAAATGTATAAAAAGCTTAGTATTTCTTTGCCTCTAACACTACTTATATCATATATCATAAAATATTGATACAGATGATAATGATCACGACTTTTTAAACAAACACCTTCATGTTAAGTAGATGCTATCATGCCAATACTTTTCACTTGTATCGTTTGATGACATAAAGATCCTTCAAGATAACTGACATAGTTATTTTATGTCTGGATTGATTTATTAGCGAGTTGAACTAATACTTTAAAACCTAAACTATACCAATTTCTTAAAAGGGCTACACTTTAAAATCAAGATATTCTAGATGCTGTAAACATAAAAAATATATAAGTACTACTAATAAAGACATACCGAACAAGACATTTCTAAAAAATATTAAAGATAATATTATTATTTGAAATAATTTTAGGATAAATTGGAATATACTATTTTCATTATTTGGCTAATTAAAGTATTGAATTTATGCCCAATGCCGAAATTCTTCACGTTATTTTTAAAATGGCCATTTACCTTAAAATATTCTTGGAAGCCATCCACACAATTATTCCATAACTAGCTGTCACCCGCAGCTTTGATCGCATGACACTTAATATATTTACTGATTATAGCCCATTAATAAGGACTTTAAACCCCTATGTGGGTGACATTAGGGGTCCCTTAGATATCCTTAGGGGTAGAATATCCAGAAAAGCTTAAACACATATCCACTCATTTTAATAAGTAGCCCAAAAATAAAGTTTTATGTTTCTAACTTAAAAAATGACGATCTTCCATACAAACTTTCAACCCCTATTTACCCTCTTAGGAATAGAATTTCCAAAATTCCGTCTTTGGTGAGCGTCTACTCAATAAAGCGACCCTACTCACCAAATTTATGGCTGTAACTCTATCAGTACTTGTTCGGCGATGATTAATCAGTTATTCAGCACATGTTGTTTTATAAGTATAGATAAGTATAGAGTTATGCGCTACAAGATTATGTATATATTTAGCTTTAAATCAATCGGCGCCTTGTCTACACTTATCAAGGATCATAATTAATGCTGGCCATTACAGACTATCAATAAAAGGACTGGGGTTACTTTTTGCGTGGGTTTAAACTCATTACACAAGTTTACACCCATCAGTTAAAATAACTTTTGTCGTATAAGGCTGCTCTGGGATCTAGTTGAAACATACCTCTTAATTAGAAGTTCATTAACGGTACCGACATTTTTTTTTAGTTACCAATAAATTCCAACATTTCCATTTCTATGAATATTAATAGAGAAGTAGAGGCGTTGATTTCCTGAGCTTTTTACTGACTTGAAGACTTCGAGAAATAGCTCGATTTAAATGAATGGATAGTTTAGTTTAGAGCTTGATATACTCTACTTTTTGGTTCCGAGTATAATTTTGTTAGGAACGCATTTACAGCAGAAAAATGTAGCAAAAACATAATTTGTTACATTGTTTTTCTTAAGTAAGTAGAACCTTTTGACCAACTAAAAGATTTTTTGCATCACAATTTTAAACAAAAGAACCTTTTGGTAGAAACGTTTCTGTCAAAAGCAACTTAATTGAATATACCTAGTCTTAGCTATTTAATTATAGTTGGTATTATATTAAAAAATTGACATAGACAATCAAATTGCTGAGGGGATAAAAGAGAAAACTATCAGTTTCTTTCGAAACTAAATATGTTTATTTAAAAAAAGGAAACATATTTTATTTTGTATCTACATCACGACAACATAATGACCGTCCTACTCTCTTATTTGTTAAAAATATTTTTAGGAAAATTTCCAACATGTAAATTTAACTTAAATCGTTTATTAACTGGTCTTAGAATTTAAAAAAGGAGACGATGACATGCGTTTGATTGCTTTGGCTGTGTGTCGAAGACTCCTCGGTTAGACCGAGAGAATTGTACGTGTTAAGATTCAAAATCCGTGTGAATAAACATCTTACTTAATATATTTTGATCAAAGTATCACAAATCCCCTTGGTTACTTAACCTTTATGAATTTATCAAATTTGTGAATAGAATACAACATACAAAATAGCCACCTCTAGGATAATGAATTGTATTCCTAACGACAGATTAACTTTCGTTGAGGTCGGTAACACAATTTTAATGTTTATGAGCATTGAGGTTGATTTACCATTTTGCCCCTGTCAATAGATCTGATACGCGGGACGAATGTTTGAATTGAATAACACCGCGACCAGTAGGGCTACTCTAGAATCTCGATTTCATGCAAATTGGAAATTGGAATCGGATATGTCATTTTAGGTACTCCTGAACACAGTTCTAGTGGATTAACATTTAGTTACATATAGTTATATAGTAATAGTAAACAACTAACCATTTTATCTGATTCATTGAAATTTTTTGGAACTCAATGTTATTAGTCCGATAGTAGGTACTGTGTTCAAGAGTACCTAAAACAACAAATCCGACTCCAATTTCCAATTTTAATGAAATCGAGATTATGAAGTAACCTTAAAGACCACGAATAGAGTCCGAACTAGGGAAACGAGAACTTTTTGCGTGGAACGTTTTTACTCTCCACAAAGCACGCATCTTCAGGAGTTCGACAGGACCGTGCAAGTAACTTAGTACAAGTCTTCCCCAAAGTAACGCCTGATTCAATTAAACATTTTGGCCCTTTTATGTTGCGATTTCAGGGGTAGATTAGCGGGCATACTTACTCACGCTATAGGCTTAAGATCCCAGTCCAATTACGATTATTCTTAGGTATTTCTTACTGTCAGGAAAGACTACTTGATCTACTTACCAGTCACGAAAAAATTAAGTGGTGGTTACTCAATAAGGACTCCGATACCAAAAAAAACAGTTTTTGGTTACTGGATTAGGTCTCTACTTTAAAAAATAGAAAATAGTCTTGAATCTGAGAATAGCCAAACTAACTAAAAAAGATTTGTATGTGAGTCACGCTATTATTCTATCTAATTAACATTGTTAGACAAAGTGACATTGAAATGAAGAATTATCATTGGTTGAATCACACTGACTGTGAGCCAATGAGTGTAAATCTAAGTCGACCTAGTTAACAACCAATACCTAACTATCCTTGTAAGGTGGCTATTTACATTCATTTAAATACCTTGTCCAAACGGATCTCGATGACCATGTGAGGACTTGATCGGTGGAGTAGAAAGTGTTTTAGGATAGGTTAAGGCTAATCATAGTCGTGAGACATTCATGCATGGAAATACGTTTAATGTGTACATTAATATGCAGAGTAATCCTAAGAGTGATTTCATAATGATATTAATAATACTTGGTACCCACATCTTAATATTGTATATAAATTACATGTATAAATTGTCTGCGATGGACTCCTAAGCTACTTAACCGATTTCAATTAAATTTGCACACACGTAGTTTGATCGCACTTGAAAGATAGGATAGCTTACATCTTAATTTATGATCAAAAAAATTACCATCCGAGCGAAGCCGGAAAAGGCAGCTAGTATATTTTTAAAATTGCCCAATATAAAATCTACCTTTAAAGCTTCTGCTGTTAAACTCTGGTGATTGTTATGAAACGTGAAAGTGAGTCGTTTGTAATTTTTAAAACTTACTGTTCAACGATTGGTTTTTGAAATTGTAGCTGTAAACTTTTAACTTACAATAAATTACATAACTGTAAAAATGTAGTCAATGAGGATGAAAATTTTTTTAACCTCTTTTTACGTTTTCGTATTTCAAAATAGTAAGGGTTGGGCTTCAATTTCTAATTAGGCAATGAACATAGAGAGATATTATGATAGAACATTTTGAGATCTAGGTAGTTATTAATTTTTTTTATATTTAAATATTTTTTCTATTTTGTTATTGAAAGGAATATTTAGTATTAAATAGCAAGCTTAATAAAAGCAAGATTTTTATGAAAAAATATTCCCCGATTTTGAAATATTCTTCATTGCTATTCCGATTCTATTGGTCTTAGCGTGATGATATATAGCCTATAACCTTCCTCGATAAATGGGCTATCTAACACTGCAAGAATTTTTCAAATCATCTAACAAACAAACTCTTCAGTTTAATAATATTAGTAAGTATAGATTGTAATAATTATCTTCTAACATACTCATTGAAATTAAGTGACGTCAAAAACAATTTTGTTCACAATAAAATAATCTTAATCAACAACACATTTATTTCGATAAAGATTAATATTATTACGTTGATACAACTCTTAACAAATACTTAATGCATTAATTTCGACCAAATTTGATTACCATAAAAACAGTTCGAGTGAGTTAATCTTAAAAGATAGACACATATTGTAACAGACATTTTTTTAGATCATTTCAAGAGGAATAATTATTTCATACACATATTTTTGGTATCTTGAACCGTCTTCGCAGCGCAGGCAACGGAAGCCCTCAAGCATGAATAATTTTCCCCGTTTTTTTAAAATTTTCCGTTATTTCTTTGCTCCTAATAGTTGCAAAGTGATGTTGTATAGCCTAAAGCCTTCCTCGATAAATGGTCTATTCAACACAAAAATATTTTTTTCAATTCGAACCAGTTCCTGATATTAGCGCGTTGAAACAAACCCTTCAGCTTTAAATATTAAGTATAGATTAAGAAATTATATGATATCGTGCGAAAAACAGTACATGCGTGTTTCCTACGATTTGAACGACAAAATGCGCTAGTCTGTGGGCAACCTAAGCCAGTCGTGATATTAGTATTAGTTGTGTTATAAATTATAAGTCAGACGTAAGCTCTTAATCAGTTATATGTAATTACGACATTGGTTGCCAGCATCATTAATCTATAATATTACTTAGGTCACTAGTTTGCTTGACGATGTAATCTTTAATAATCCATATTAGTCCATAGCACTAGCGTACACTCATTTTGGTGCCTAAGATGGTGAGCTGATACGAGAAATCTAGTCACTTTTTTCATATCCGCTCTTGTTCATAAAATCGAAAAGAAATGTACATTTTAAAGAAAGTATTAAGTTGTTTGAAAGTTATACATTAGGATTTTTTTGAGTGATTTTCTTGAATAAGATTGGCGTTGATAATTTATACAATTAATGACAAAATTAATTGTAATTAAAAAGTTAAAATGACAATTATAGGTAAACTAGAGCTGTCAGTCGACATCTAGTAGCAACAATATAATTCATACTACTTTACCGACTACAGATGCGGAGTTTTGACGCCATCGTGAATGAAGGTGGTCGTAATTTTTTTCATTAGTATTGAATTTCTTGTTTATATTGAGTGAAATTGGTTAATTTAGGTGGGAATTAGATCCATTTTGTTCAGTGAAAGTGCACAAATAAATAATCATGAAGAAATTAGTATATCGTCTATTTCCTCGCTGCCGTCAAATCTCCTAGATAAGCTTAAGTAACGAAGCCACCGCTTTACTCAAGACCCTGACCTGACATGACTTTGTACATAGTGACTTATGACTAAATAAGAATTAAATAGGGCAAGTCGCTGCGAATCTCTAGCACCTAGTCAGTCACGGTTTTAGAGACGGTAAGACTTTAACATTCGCATCCTTTCAATTTTCCGGTTCCGATCCGGTGGTAGTTTATAAAAATGTCGAAGCACACAAGTACCTTGTTGTATAGCCCATTAATCCAGAATCTGATTTTGATTCTGATCCCCTTCTTACGTCGGGGGTCAAAAAACATTAAACACTTTTCTAAACATAACGAGTGTCGTTATATATTAGTATTTTATATATTAGTACCTCGGAATATATTAGTATTTTTTCGGAAGTTATGATCTTTTCTGCCACTATATAGATAAGTCCCCGAATGTATGGTAGTAGATTTTGTGACAAAACCCTTCGGATTCAAATTCACTACTTTGGGTTCATACTGTCACGGTGTTGTGCTTATCATTGTCATGTGTCGATTTGGAGGGCAGAGAAGACGTTATATCCTCAAAAAATGATATTTTTATGAAGTTGATATGTAATAGGTAGTTTCTATAGACTTATATCTTTATGTTTCGGTTTATACCATGAAGATATAACAAACGTCACAGAAATGAGAAGTACTGGTATTATGGTGAAACATTTAAAAAAGACGAGACCAACGTTACTGCGAAAAATTGATGACAAGTAAATTTTAAAACAGTTTTATTTCAAGTTTTAAATGTAAGTATTGGTTTCTGAGTTCGCGACTCGCGCAGGCTATTAGTCGCAAAAACTATGACCATTATATAACAAATTGCAAGTCGAACATGCGACTTATTCTCATTATGTTAAGTACAATCTCACAGACAAGTTTATCATTATCGAACTAGTCATGACTTACACCTGTAGCTCGAGGATGTAAGATTTTTTGGCGACTAAAACACAACAACAACTAACAAACACACGGCTGTCCTGATGGTAAGAGATAACTACGGCATGTGTGGCAGGAGTATTAGGTCAAGATACGTAGCATAGTATAGTATATTTTGTAATTACAAGTTTAACGGCTATCCTGAAGTCTGGAGCGAAACATGATACTGTCTTCATGCCGACAGGAAGAGTTAATACGATGGATCTCGAACCGGCAAGTAGCTGCTTAACCTACGTTCACTGCTTATGAGCTGCCAGGCAGAGGAAGATGGTCTATCTGGGCAGGGAACCCGGGCCAATACCAGGAAAACACATACCTACTTAGCTTCATAAGTGTCGACAAAGTTTGTCAATAACAATATCGACAAAGATATTTCACTTTCATTGACTAATTTTGAATAATTAAAACCTGATTTTGTTAAATCGGGTTTTCTCATGCAAATTTCTACTTGACTAATGTCATACGTTAGCCCTCACACCAAAAACAAGAATAAATAAATAATGTAAAGTAACATAACCCTAATTAGATAACTCAGATTTAAATACTTACCCAGGAACGTACTATTGATTGACCCTAACACGATGTTTTGACGCGGAAATAATTTGTACAATAATATTTTATTAGAACTATCCATTTTTGAAGGCAACTGTACGTTTAAAAGCCAGCAGCAACAAATGTGACGTTAATATCATAACTCGAGCGCAACGCAGCCGTAGATCATAGATCTATAGATCATTAGGGTGTGATCGATACAGCTGGTTGATCATGCATTATTCACACGTCGTGAGTTATGTTAAGCATTTGTGTTAGAGGGAGATAGATGGTTTTATTTTATACCATCTTTGTTATACAACCATGATTTCCAATTAGTTTTTTGTATACAACTTTAAGAAGGACTCAGACTTATAACTCAAACTGCATCTTGTTCTTGTTGTGTCTAAGCTATAAGTACCTAACTACTGAGTGAAAGTTTTACAGTTTGTTTTATCTAAACCATACTGATTAGAAGGTAATGCAGTTTTCACAAATCTTAGAAAAACGAAGTTTTCAGCCGTGGAATGGTTACATGATCTGTGCTTTCATCTCAAAAAGGTTTTCATGTCATAAGTAGATGCACTAGGTGTTCTACTTTTTTTATACAAGAGGAGGCAAACGAGCAAGTGGGTCACCTGATGGAAAATGATCACCGCCGCCCACGGGCATCCGCAACACCAGGACTATCACATATGAGTTGCCAAACTTTAAGGAGTGAGTACACTCTTTTCTTGAAGGTCCCTACGTCATAATTGTTTGGGAATACCGCCCTCGGTAACTGATTTTACAAAGGTGTTATGCGAGGTAAAAAATGTCTTCGGAATCGCACAGTTGTAGATCGCCGCGCGTCAAGACGGTGGGCATGATATATGTGGGCAGAGTTGAGAACGGTCGTCCATATGAGGCCGAATTTGCGCTTTGTATAGTTGTAAGCGATGGGTCGACATGAAATACTGTCTCGCTTTACTGAGCACACCAAGTTTTTTAGAGGCTATTTTAGCCTTCTCCCCAGATGACTATGAAATTGAACATCACTCAAAATGTCAATGCCAAGTATACCAAAGCAGGCTGTGGCAGTAAGGAAACGCTCTCAAATCGAGGAGATGCGACGAAGGGAATCTTTTTAGCGGAAAACGCGCAAACTTGTATCTTGCTAGGGTTAAATTGCACCAGATTTTGCTGACCCCAAAACGAAATTTTAGACAGGAGATTTTCAATTTCAGACACAAATTGGTTCCAGCTCTCAATGACATATTCCCGAGATATATTATGACGGCCAAAGTATAAAGCTTCCCCAGCAGTGTCGTCTGCATAGCAATGAGTGTTACTAATTTGCAACATGTCATTGATATGCATAAGAAACAGAGTAGGAGAAATCACACAGCCTTGGGGAACATCAGCAATGACAAGCTTGGACTCCGAGCACATGCCGTCGACAACGACCTTGATGCTGCGCTCCGTCAAAAAACTAGTGACCCATTTCTCAGGAAGACCGTAAGAAAGGAGCTTCGATAGAAGCGCCTTGTGCCACACCCGATCAAAGGCTTTCGCTATGTCCAAACTTACAGCCAATGCTTCTGCCTTGCTTTCGACTGCTTGCGCCCATCGGTGTGTTAAGTAAACTAAAAGATCACCAGCTGAACGACCACGACGGAAACCGTATTGACGATCATTTAACAGCTGGTGCTCCTCTAGGTACCTTAAGGGCTGGCAGTTTGTTATGGATTCCATAACTTTGAAAAACAAGGAAGTTATAGGCCGATAATTGGATCCGAGCGGTTACCTTTTGTAGGGATCGGGTGTATTAAAGCGGTCTTCCATGAATTCGGTACAATGACTGATGAATAGGAGAGCCGGAAGAGTCGCGTTAAAACCGATGCCAGCTCAGGAGCACACACTTTGAGAACAATCGGAGGGATACCATCGGGCCCACTCGACTTGTTGACGTCCAATTTAAACCAAAAAAAACTTTATTTCAGGCATAGACACTTCACATCGCGGGAAGGTCGGCGGCGTGTTTCCACTATCAAAAAAACTTTCTAATTACGAGAAAAGTACCAAATTAAATGTTTTGTTGTGTATCCAAACTATAATGAGAGAAAATTTATACAATTTGTCATTTTCGACCTATCCTGTGGTAAAATTTATGCAGATTGTTACATTCAAGCTATCATGAGTAAAACTTTATAAGGTTTCTTATATATTCAAGCTATAGTGAGTGAAAGTCCGTTTAGTTGTCAGTTAGTTGTTATGTTATATTTAAGCTTTCAATAAAAGCTTATACAATAATGTAACTAATATTCAAACTATCCTGAGTAAAAGTTTATACAGTTTAATGTGTTCAAGCATCCTCGCTCAAAGTTTATACAGTTTGTTGCATTCAAGCTAATCTAACTGAAAGTATATACAGTTTGTCATATTCAAGTTATCATGAGTAAAAGTTTATTATTGTATTATATTCAAGCTATCCTGAATAAAAGTAAGTATATACTGCTTGTTCTGTCCAAATATTAGCTAAGATATAACGTTATATCTACGTCAGCGATTTTACTCACTTATCGATTGCTTTACAGTGTCTCAACACTTATAATTTTATCAGTATGTTATTATCAGTTTCCAAACACATATTTTTCATTAATAACCACCATTAGAGCATTAATGTGAAGTCGTGACAATGTTGTATCCCCCGTCGTCACGACCGAACATAAATCGCACCGGCCCTGATCTGTGGTTGGGACTATAATCACATGTCACTGTATGCGGAGGGCTACCATATATCTAAAATTTCCATAGTCTGGAATATTGAAGCAATAAACTGTAGTGTATTTAACAGACGCCAAAGCTTCTTTAAAAAAAGTGTCTTCACGCCCATATCCCAGAAACCGTAGGCAGAGGCACAACTTGGGCACAACTAAGACACCCACGATTAGCCGAAGTCACTAAGTCCCACAATGTGATAGGTGCCGATCGTAAACCGGGCACATATATCTAATCACGGGCAGCTTTATTGTAATTAAAAAATTGAAAATATACATGTTCTAATTTTTTTGTTGCCCAACCCGGTGATCAAACCCGGGACCTCAAGATGTCAACCCCGACGCCGGACCGCTGGACCACAGAGGTTCTTTCAACACCTTGATAAATGGCACTGATCCACTGTTTTATTTCAGTGACATTTCTTAAGTCATATAATACATAGTACATAGTATAATAGCCAAGGCGACCAACTCTCGAAAAAAACATCCAAAACCAGTAGGGTTACTCTTGAATCTCGATGTCATGCGAATTGGAAAATGGGGTCGTATATGTCATTTTAGGTTCTTTTGAACACTGTAGTAGGATTATTAACATTTTTTTACAAATAAATTTAATGAAGTCGATAAAATATTTTTTTGTTTACCATTAACTAAATATTAATTACCGCCTCGTTGGCAGAGTGGTTAGCTAACACGCCTAACTACACTGAGCAACCGCGAGGCTCAGGGTCGATTCCCGATGGGTCAGGCATTTGTGTGATGAACATTTAGATGTCTGCATTCCCGGGTCTCCGTGTTTATTAAATTTATTCTGGTATCTATTTAAGTATTTCTATGTATTAGAATCGTTGACATAATACACATAACACAAGCATACAATTTGATTACTTTGTGGTTAGATTCAATTTATGTAACTTGTCCAGGAATATATTTATTTCATTAATAATTCGCCAATATTGTGATCAAGAGGACCTAAACTGTTATATTCGATTCCAATTTCCAATGTTGCATGATTCGAGCTTCAAGAGTAACCCTACGAATTTAACAAAACGACGGCAGGGGTGGAGTTTCGAAAAAAAAAATCGTGACTTCAAAATTTATATCGTTTTCAAACAGCATCTCGTATTCGTCAGGAGTTGATTACTTATGTATATACAGTGTGTCCGGACACGTCGTAGCGATCATTTAAGGTTACAATATCTACTTATTTTTATCGACAAAAACAGACATTAAAAAGCTATTACTGTATTTGTATTTCGAAAATGAATAGCCCTTAATATAAGGCTCTACATACAATGATGATTGCAAAAGGGTCATATTTAAACAGCGCTAACTTTCGAGTTATGCAAATAAGAACATTAATTTTAATGTCAATTTGTAAGTAATTTCATTAAGTATTAGGACAGTATTAAAAATATTATTAATGTGCTAGTTTCTGAAGTATGTTAGGAAAAATGAATAAAACATTAAATTTTGTTACTTAAAATAGCATTGTAAAGTTTTGTAACACATTTATAGTCTAACCTTTCCTTGATGTTTATTTTTATTTGATAGATGCTATTTTCACCTTTTAAATAACATTTTTTTACATCTGTAGTACCTGTCTGTCCAGAGAAATTGGCATCCTTTGGCAGAGGTATCCAAAAGATTAAAAAATAAATAAAATGGTGGCCATTCCAACTGGGGGGGGGAGGGGCAGGTTAGACCCCCAGATATGGGTGCTTTTGTCGCTAAAATAGATATATTTTCTAACCTTAAATTATCGCTAGGTCGGACATACTGTATAATGCGGGCATAATATAATATTATTATTATAATATGTATTTTTAAATTGCTATTTCGAAATTTGTATGAAAATAGTGTAGCAATGGAAATTAATATAGACATATTCCTAATTCCAAAAAACATTAATTACTACAAAAACATAGCTTAATAGTTTGAGATGAACCGAAAAATACAGACAAAAATTCTGATCAGGTGTTCACTATTTGATTATTAATTATCAAATTAATGAAATGTACAATATCCAGACCAGAGTAGTTAAAAGATAAATCAATTTGTGTAACTTATTTTGAAACTTACAACATTTTTAACTCTCTGTTATTGAATAACTAAGTATTTTTTAAGTTCATCCTGTGGTTTTTTATGTTGTAATGTTACTTGACTCTATTTTTTTTAATAATTATTTTGGACCAAGTACTCTAAGTTGAATAGAACTTATACATGCCAGCTCCTAACAGGCGTGCAAACGTAAATAGGCCCACCAGCTAGACCACTGAAGGCTGGATTGTCTGGTGATAAATTGCTATGCAGTAACAGTGCTTGAAACTGTCGTGTTCCTATCCGAAAAGCAAAGTAATATACTTGCACATTACACTTAAATCCTGCCACAAGACAGCGACGCACCTACACATCAATGGTGCTTAGGCTTTGGCTGTCGCACGCCGTGTTCGCTGTTTTGTCACATAAAGAGAGGTAGAGTCACGATTTATTAATGTATGTTGATTTTTATAGCATTACTTGTAGAGGGCGCACTCGTCGGGCCGCTACCTTCGCTGTCACAGCGCATCATCGTCCAGTTTAAGCATTTTCGACAACTCGATGGGCAACGGCATCGAATGTCGTAATAAGGTCGTGTTTACCCGCAACCATTTTAAAATTAGGGTTCCTTACAGAAATATTTATGTTTCGGTACAAAAGAGATTTTTATTTTAATATGTCATATTTTAGGGTGTGATTGTCGCATGTGTGGTTTATGGTACGATGTTGAACACGATTGCATGAGGTCCTGGGTTCTATTCCAGGGTTAGGAAAGGAAAAAGATTTTTTTTTCAATTTTGTTGTCCGGAATTGGATATGTGTGATAAGTTTGTCAGTTATCTTGAGACTTGGTATTTTTGGCTAGAAGTTGGTGCCCTGGTTGAACATGACATGCCTGCTACTTCAACTTTTTTGCTAATTTTGTTTACGGTACTTCTATTTGTACTTATTACTATAATCAGTTTCGTGGGCCAAAAAACAACCAAATCATTTTCATTAATTAGGAATAAAAAAATATTTTCGACTTTATCAATTTGTAGAATAGGCCTCAAATTTAGATGAGGTTCTAGATTCAAATTTCGAAAATCAGTATAGATATTTTGATTGTTTTTTGTATATGTCTTACCGATTGCGCAAAATGAAATAGAATTCTGACATGACATGTCTTGAAGAAGGCTGAAAGGTACACTGGCTTATTATAACAGACCCTTAACAATATGTTTTATAAATTTTAAAGAAAGAAAATACGTTGATACATTTTTACATTGCTTTTGTAAACATGCTTCAAAATACTTTGTGCGGAACCAATCACTATTAAAAATCAACTCGCTCTTGATATTCTTTATGTTGTAATCGGGACACATTTTTAAATTTAAAATTAAGTGAATATTGTCATGTTTGTTAAGATGAGAATCGACATTCCATAGTTTTATTATTTCTTAACTTGATGTGGGTAGGTATGTAAATAAAAATCAATAGTGCATGAATGACGCGATCAGTTTGCGGATTCTTTTAACCGACTCCAAAAAGGAGTTTTCCAATTCGACTGTATGTTTGTTACGCGATTACTCGACCAGTAGCCAACCGGTTTTGATGGTTCTTTTTTAAAAAAGATAGTCATGATTCTGAACTATGAAATGGTTTAGGGACAATAAAAATATGTTTTTCATGATCCGACTAGTGGTTTTTGAACTATACTTAATAATGCATACATTTGTCGCTTTACGGTGAGGTCGTCAAGGGAAAAATATTGGTATGCATTATTAAGTGTAACTCAAAAACCACTAGTAATATGTTGATAAAATTTATGTGGGACCATTTTGGAAACATTTGCAGCGAGTATCTTCCGAAAAAACAATTATCAAATCGAGACGTGATACCTATTGTAATTTTTGCAGTCGGTTCTTGAAGTTTTACTGCACTTAATTACTACTACTGTGATACTGCATAAACAGAGTTTATCCTAAATAAGTAAATATACATACACAAAAATTTTATTTTTTTCTCTATAGGACTTCTAGGCAATGGAAGCTTGAATGGAACCTTGAAAGTAAACTCTTTCAAATAAAATTGATTTTTAAATTCGGTTAACATATGATGGAGAATTCGATAAACAACCGTAAAACAAAAATACAGGAGTCGGAATATGTCCGGAAGGTTATATAACCTTCCCCTTTTTGGAAGTCGGTGAAAATATCACAAAACTTCGAGCAATTTACAGTAGCTATAGTTATATATTTATACCCTGTGCTGCTGCACGTCCGTCTTCCTCAAGACTTCAAATGACATAGAAAACAGTTACTTCTTTGCTGGGGTGGTATTTACTAGTAGTGGTATTTATTCCACTAGCGCAGTCAGTCTGGAAGTTTTAAAAGTGCTTTTCTAGACTGGTATCACCACCTGTTTCCATCACTTTGGTGCTCAACATAGTTGTCTTAAGTCATTGATAGGGATAAACTTACACACGAAGCCTAAGATCCTCGTAAGGCTGCAACCAGTAGAATTCATGGCGTTTACAAGCAACGGTGATTTCTTAACATCGAAGCTGCTTAATTATTTCCTACTTATAACATATATTATTATATTGTTATTCTTATGCCATTATCCAAACAAGACTGAGTTAAAGTCTAATAAATGGAACAGTACAAGTGTAGTCCGACATTCATAATTGAGTTCCACCTAGCACATAAATTTGTATGTTACTCTTGTTTTAGAAAAAAACTCTGTACTGATAATGAGTAAATTTACATTCCAACATACACGTGGTCAATTTCGGTTAGTAGGTAAGTAGGTGAAAGAGTTTGACGAGCACTATTTGGTAGTAGGTAGGAAGTAGGTAGGCCCACAAGGCCTAACATTTCAGCATCAACTTAGGAACTGCATTCACCGTTTGTGCTATAAAATGGTATCTGCTTATTGTCTACCTATACCAGCCTCAAACCCCGGCAACAAGACAGCGACACACCTATAACGTCTATGGTGTCTATAGGCGACGGTTGCTTACCATTAGGTGAACAGTGTGTTTGTTCCCTGCCTAATAATATAAAAAACAATGTAAAAAAACAACTTCAAATAAATAAAATAAAAACTCACCTCATCTTGAAAAGTCCTGTGTAACAATTCCTTATTATATCTTTCTCTTTGTTTCAAAATGGCTGATATTTGTTTTAACAGCGACAATCTTGTTTTCTCCTTTAAACTCTCTTCCTCCATAAAAGACATACGAGGACCAGCTCGCGGAACGGCAAGTAGATCTTTTGAATTTGAGTCCGCCATTTTTATTTCATTGTCATTATTCCCGCTAAATTTATTGTCTATGGATACTGTCAGTTTAGCGTTTCCTCCATTTTGGTGTTCGGTAGACATTTTGATAACTTTTCGTACTTAGTTTACTTTACACTTCATATTCATTGTTTGTGAAAGACATAAATTGTAAAAGATAAATAAGTAAGTACATAAAACAGCTGCTTCCAAAGTTTTATTTTTGAAATTGTATTGTTTTTTCGAATATTTTCTGAAGGAAAAACTTAAAGATAAAATTTTGTGTTCCATCACATTTAGGATTGTCATGTAACGGAAAAATAGTGATTACTGGCTACGCATTTTCACTAGATAATATTTATTGTAAAAGCGATTGAGAACAACTCAAAATGCATTTAAAATAAGGCTAACATGTCAGTTTGGTTAAATAAGAAAAATTAAATACTGCTTAACTAACTTTCATTAAAAATATATTTTTTAACAAATATGTAAACTGAAAACTTAAGATAAGTTTTTATTATCTACTACTAAATGTAGTTAACATTTGTTTTAGTCAATATATATAACTAAAACATTATTTTTACCTACCATGTAATATTGCAAGAATCAAAAAATGTAATTTTAAGTAGATTCTATTTTTTTATTCTTGCAATATCTCCTATTCAATTAAATAAATTAAGTAAAGTGGGTTGGCGTTACTTTCACTAAAACTCATAAATTTGAATAAATCAATATGTCTTTTTTAGGTCTCATTACGTTGATGGCTTAAAGAGAAGAGAAGAAATATTTAAAAATCGAACCAAGTGAATTTATTTCCTTTTTTGGTACGAAAAAAGTCCGTGGGTGATTTTGTTTTTACGGAACATAAGGAAACTAGCTACACTGGACATTATTACAATCTGTTTTTTAGTTTACCAATATATTAACTGCTGGGTTAAGTTTTAAAAAATCTTTAATAAGTTTAAAAATAAATAAATATGGGAAACTAATTATCCTTTCAAAGAGTTTTAAAGTACACTAGAATTTATACATAATAAATGGAAGCTCAATAACGTTTTTTTTTGTTTTTTATATTTTTTTAATTATACATTAACATATTTTATTGTTAGGTCAATTAATCAGCTTCTTCAACTGAACACAATGCACTATTTACTTATTGTGAACTTTAAACGAACTTGAAAGTCTGCACGCTTAATATGTTTCACAGTAGGACGGTGCGAGGTAACGCGGGCGACCGAAATGCACTTGGTTCAACAACTAGAGACACGTCTGGCCACATGATAGTGACAGGTACACTTGCAATAGTTAATAAGCTTATCATAAGCTTTTTAAAGAGAGCTTTGAGATGTTTAAGTTTAGAAGATGTATTTTGAAATAAAATAACTTTATGAATACTGATTTTCTTTAAACTTTGTTTAACTAGGTATTTTATTAAATATTATAAAACTATTTTATTATAATATTGGGTTTTGTAAAGATAAAATTCATATTTTACAAGATTTATGACTTAACATTAAATGGTTTGGTTGAATTTGAGAAGTTTTATGTAATTAATTTGAAATTTGATGTAAGCTTACAAGTAGATTTTTTTTCCAATCATTAGTATATTGTTTTCATTGTGATTTGCATGTTTGTATATAAACAAGTGTGTTTGTTAAATAAAAAAATGAACCGTGCCGACATTAGTAAATAATTAAGAGTAGGTAAGTAAATAATTAATAGTAATAAATATCCCTGGACAAGTTACACAAATTGAATCTAACTCCAAAGTCAGCAAATTATATGCACGTGTTATGGGTGTTAGTCAATGATTCCAAAACATAGAAATACTTAAATAGGTACCAGAATAAATTTAAGCCAGAGACCCAGAGCCGGAAATGCAGATATTTAAGGGTTCATAACACAAATGCCTGCCTTTGTCGGTAATATATGTGTAAAAATTCGTTATAGAGTTGATGCCACAGTGAAAGACGGCCGTGGCCTGTAGACACAATTGATGATAATAGATGCGTCGCCGACTTGTTGCCGTTTCTAGTTCTATTACTCTCTATCCAGACTGGAACACGACAGTGACAAACACTGTTACTATAGAAGTAAGAACATGTCAGGCGGTCTAACAATAGAATAGGATAGAAAATATTTTATTCACATTTACCTTACAAGAGGCATTTGTAACAAGTCTATATATAAAGCTAAAAAGCGGCCACACACCGAGAATATCCGGGCAGAAACTCAGCGGGCTTGTCTTTTTTCTTATTCTATACAAATTTAATTAGTGATACATCACACATTACCATCGCATATTACTAATAAGAGATTGGTATTAGGAGCAATTACTTATAAGCACCTACTACCAGGCGTTTTATTTGTTATGACAACATATGATGACTTTACGTCAAAAGCTCACGTTTTTCGGCTGCAAATGTCAGTTCTTGTCATGTATGATTCCGGTTCGGAGAGTTTATCTAGCCTTAAGCCTCATGGTTGCAACACATTAATAACGTCTTTGATTTTCAGAGTAGACAGAAAATTGATGCTTATTTACTTTCCTATATAGAGAACTGCTATTAAAAGTATAAATATTATTTTTAAGGTGTAGGCACACAAGGTAAAACACGTTTAAATATATAATTGGGTTACTTGTAATGTGTTTTGTATTGGATTAAATATAATTGCTCAAATTTAAAGGTTAAAAGCTTAGTGTAGACAAAGTTGATCAGTTTATATCGAGGTTAGAAAGCCTCGGTCGTAACGTGAGCTATACACAGGTTACCAGAGGCTGAGTAGTGACAGCTGCCCATAGATTTTGGTAAGTACCTACGGCGTTATTAAGTCTCAAGAAACGTAAATGTGCCTTTTGAATTACTCTAACCCAGGGTTTTCGCTATATTTCTCTTAATCCATTACTATCCTGAGGCTATCCCCGTGTTAGTCCCGGCTTTGCAGAAAAGATCATCTGCCTTCCCGCCAGACAGCTCGTAAAAGGCGAGCCTAAGCTTACCGTCACTAACACTGTAACATCTGACTAAGCAGTACTAGGCTCGAGACCTAACATCCCGACCTTAGGTTGACAACGCACCATTCCCACCTTTTGTATCTCTGGCTTTGTGAATTTCTTCCCTTCAAAAAATCTGTCTGCTTGTCTGGCTTCCAATAAAAACTACTTAATAAATCCCTTATAAATATTTATAAAATGTTAATAATATGCTACGATTTAAGTTTAAAATCATATGTTACTAAAACAGGAGCCTACTTACTTATGTTACTTGTCTATTACCACCCAAACAGTTTACCCGGATAAGGAATTTTTAAAGTCAACTTGTATTATAAGTAGTGTACCCTGTTTTCTGGTTTGGATTCAAATCAGAAGACAATGCTAGCGAGTACGACTATATGGAGTTAGAAAAAGATGGAGATGATGTATCGCAGATACACATCTCCATCTTATTGCATACTACAAAGTATAGGAACCATATCTGGGATGTAGCGTGTGAGTCGCAGCAGGACTTGACTATTTGATATGTCTGGCAGCGTTAAGGAAATAATTTAGTGTCAATATTGTTAACTTTTTTCATTTATTTATTAACTGTGATACTCCTGGTGTTACGGATGTCTATGGGCGATGATCACTTTGCAACAGGTGACCAACTTGCACGGTTGCCAATGCTCTTATATATAAAAAACGAGCACGTGTTTCACCTGATGGAAATGTACCTCTGCCGTCCACGGCAGCCGTAGTATCAGGGGTCTCACAATAATTATTGTGCTGTCGTCATTACAATAATTGAGTAAGTATGTTCTTTTCTTAAGGGTCCCCAACACTTGACACTTGAGACACTGTCGTCTGTTATTTATTCCACAATGGTGTAATGTGACTGGAGATTCCAATAAAGGGCGATAAAGTCGTCAAATTCTGTTCCAGAAAACTTTCAAATCTGTCGGAGATGATGATCTTGGACAGATTTGATATTTTAATTATCTCTAAACATCAGACCATTGGGTTAAATACCAGTTAGTACCTACAGCGGTACTCAATCTATTATTGCTGCAATTAAGTATCTGGTGTACTATCAATACATACATGTACATATTTTCTCCACATTACTCTTGTAATAGCAGTAGACTGCCAAATGTAACAGTTCCTACAAACCTGCCTAGCTTCCTCCACATTCATTGTCCTTATAATATAAACACCTCGATTTGGGAGACTCTTGACACCACCCTAAGTTAATACCCGGGTGATTTGGTTGCTGAATTTCAACCTACGTCACCCTGGGTAGGTAGTACAACTATTTTATTGATCTTTCATCTAGTATTCTTTCTACATGACTGAACCAACAGAGCATGCGCTTTCTTATGCTTAAATCACTTTTTTGACTCTCTCTGATATCACTACTGCGAATGCGATCGGCAAGCATTATTTCTACTCATTGTGAACGTATTAATAATAATAGTCTATATGTTTTAATGATAACAGTCTATCACCAGATAGAGGTAGGTAGATACTATCAGATTTTACCTTTTTCAGGCAATAATGTCGTCGAAAATCTCAAAGCTAAGCTGGCGACAATCTAATATCGCTAGATATCGGACCACAGGCTTAAAGACTAGCCAGCGCCTGCGGCTGTACTTAATCTCATTAGCGTGCTGATGGCCGGCCATTACGATATGTTTGTAACATTAATAAATTTTATATTTGCATACTATATTAGAAAGACATCCAGTTTCCTGTAGTTTCTCACGTCCGTGGCTTAGATTTCGCAAACGAAAAAGGAAAAACCTAGCTTGAAATTACCCTACTAACATTCGTTTGGTAGAGTTCAAGTCTGTTGTTTTCATAATTAATACATATGTCAAAAACTTAGAATGCCACAAACAGGCAGGGAAACACACAAACACGCGTCAAACTTATGTACATAAGTTTTGTATTTGTAGCTCTTTTGTGTACTTTTCAGATTTTTCATCGCTCTTGGCAGCAGCTTTTTCTCATGTCAGTTCTATTTATAAGGTAATTTGATATCTTCACACCCGTATCTCCTAAGAACTAGCCAGGGGTACAACCTGGGCACACACCATTAGCCAAAGGCACTACCTACAACGTGATAGGTGGCTATCGCAGACTGGTCACTTATTTGATCTCCAGTATCGTTCTTTTAATTAAAAAATTTAAAAAGCACATCTTGAGTGTTCTGACCATGGGAATCAAACCCTAGACCCCATGTAGTCAACGCAAATATCGGAATACCAGACAACAGAGATTAAACAATTCTGAAATAAAATGAACCTATAGTTTAGCCGATAAGCTAAGTTACACACATGCAAGGCTTAAGGTTAGTAGGGTTAAGGATTAACCCTTAAGTTTAACCGTTAAACTAGAAACATATTATCGGACGCATCTGACAGACGCTACTTACTCTCGGAAGCGACTGACTGGGTATCTAGATAATGAAAGTACACTGAGTCTTGCAAACTGTCAGACGTAAGTCGACGTAAGTAACCTTGAGCGCTGGGACACAAAATATATACAGGTCTAGGTATTTACAGGTATATATTTTGCGCCTGGGAACTGTGTTTGTACCTAAAGCGTCCGCAGACGGCCGCATCCTTAAGCTGCGTTTGTTAATAAGTTTTCAGCTTTACTCTTTAATCTCTATTTCATGCAAATTGGAAAACACAACACTTCCTTTTAGTTAATAACTAGGTGACCCGGCAGACGTTGTACTTCTGCTTTTTTTAAAGTGATTTTAGTAAAAATAAATGTGGTAAGTCGCTCTTGTCACTTGGGACTACGATAAATAGATGTTGGAATGGCCGATCGTCAGACCTACTCATTATGCTCACAAAATGACATGAGAATCGGTAAAGCCGTTTCGCAGGCGTACGGTAACTAAAGGTTTACAATATTGGACTAGTTGATTTTTGTGGAACTAAATTTTACCTCGATAGTATTGTATTCAAAATTCAAAGTGACAGATTCTATTTAACAATTTGCTTGGAATCGAAATTTAAAACCAAATAATTTGCTGAGATTGTTTTTGTTTGATGTTTACAGCATATACATCAAAATTTTTTTCTTAAACAAATTTATATTTTTATAGACAATTATTTTATAATCAAGTTTTCAAAAATATATTGAGAAGTCGCCCTTAGAATTTTTAGTACAGCGGATCTTCTCAGTGAGTGGCCGCGTTCCGATCCGGTGGTAGTTTTTAGAATTATATAGACGCGTTACAAGAATCTTTGTATAGATCTACGTAATAAAAGCTATTTTGAATTTGAATTTCTATGTATTAGAATCGTTGACTAACACCCATAACACAAGCATATAGTTTGCTTACTTTGGGGTTAGATTCAATTTGTGTAACTTGTCCAGGAATTTTTATTTATTTATTTATTATCAGCTTAGTATAAATTGTTAAAACTTAAAAAAACAACATTCACATCCCTTCCCGGGCAAGTTGCTGCACACCACTCGACCACCAATAGTCTCGCTGGTAATGGCGTGTTAAACATGTGCTTGCCTCTTTCGAGTTGCATGGCAGAAAGGAGCAGATGGTCTATTCAACATAGCGAATTCGAACCAAACGGTTACCTAAATGATAAAATAAATCAATTTAAAAAGACAACGAGTTTCTCGAGTATTTCAAATACTGATTGTTTTTTTCATGTTCTTTTCGCCATGCTAGGCGAATAACGACAAAATTTAATTGATTCGTATTTAAAAAGATAGGTTTTTTATTCCTAAACGGTTCCATATAAATATTGTGCAGAAGCACAAGACGAATCTTGATAAAATAGATATAGAACTACTTCGTCTATGTGGTCTAGCGGTATGTAAATTTAAATGCATATTTTAAATTTTTCGTTTAAAATAACTTTTGCCATGATTGGAGATGTGCCCGGTTAGCGATAGGCTTGCCAAATATCACTTAGTGTCTTCGGCTAGTCGTGGATGCCTTGGTTGTACCTCTGCCCACCTCTCCGGGGATATGGATGTGAAGATACTTTTTTGAAGATACAAAAAAGTATTGATGATAATGATAAAAGATCCCAGATGGCACACAAATTTTTGAATTTGGAAACAAAGTGGTTGGGTTTTTGAATTTGGAAAAAAAGATATAAAAAAATGGTTGAATTTCGACCAATGGACGACCACTACTTTAGTTAAAACATAGCTGCCGTTAGCCGGTAGCTAAAGCCTTATACAAGCTGCCTGACAGGGAGGCAGATGGTTTATCCTGCAAAGGAGCCCGGACCAATACGCGGTAGATGGCTGAACATCTTCCAAAAGTAAAACCGCAATCCACAGCTAGTGTAGTGTCGATACAAACTCGCAGTGGTCACGTACTAATCATGAAAGGCACATCACGTTTGTTTTGACACAAGAGGTTAAGTTCTCTTTAATATAATTATTTTTGCATCTATCATTAAGTTTGAATTGAATAAAATAATCGCAATACTGCTTGCGAAATGTTGTTTTTCAACTAGCTTTTTGCGCGCGTCTTTGCAGATGTAGACAATCAGTTTTATAATAAAGCTATACCTACGTAAAATTTGAACATCCTATCTCCAAAACTCGCTCTCATAAAAAAAGCATATCATCACACCAAGATGCTTGCGTAATAGGCAGAGAGTATCGAGTACTAACACCAAGTTTCTTTCATAATTGGCAGAGAGTGTCGAGTGGTAAGTGTCGTAACCCTTGCAGAGCTGCCCAGGTTTTTCCACATTAATAACTTTCCATACAAACAAGCGGGTTTACAGAGGCTCTTGACAAATTTTGAAAATATTTTATATTAGTTGTATAAAACCTTATATAGCTAATAAAACGATATAAAACACAAAAATAACGTTACAAAATAAGTTACAGTGTGATGTATTGTGTGAAATGGAGACGTTTGTTATCTGATAATTAAAAAAAAGTAATCAATAAAAATTATAAAAAAATCGTGTAACAAACATACAAAGCAGTTTTGTCTCTGCCCATCTCTTAGGGGATATGGGCGTGAAGATACTTTAAATAAATACATCATAAGTAGGTTTATTGTAAACATAAAACAATTCTGACATACTATAAAAAACTTTTATATTTATATTTTAATAGTATCCAGGCACAATAACGAGTACTCATATTACATATTTATTAATTACAGAAACACACTAGTAATAAATAAAAGATATTCCCTTAAAGTACCTAGGTATACACTTTTAAAACAATTGAACATAACAATAAAATCTACCAAGTAAATATTAAAACTAACGCGATTGCGTATCTAAAATAATGTGTATGTTTTACAAATAATATACTCAACAAACTATTTTTAAGAATACGAAATAAAAAAAGTAGTATCTTCATGCTCATATCCACGAAGAGGTAGGTAGAGGCACAACCAGGGCACCCACGACTAGCCGAAGTCCCACAATGTGATAGGTGGCAAGCCTATCGCCAACCGGGCACATTTCCAATCCTGAGCAACATTTTTTTTATTAGAAAATTGGAAAAAACCCAATTTTCTTTTTGTTGCCCCGACCCGGGACCTCATGCAGTCAAGTCCAACAACTGAACTGCTGGACCACAGAGGCGATTATAATACGAAATAAATAATTTTGTACCCTTACATGAACTTTTCGGTCGTGTGAAAAATGCCTTATGACCTAATATTTGATGACAGCGCTATCTATGATTTATTTTAAAAACCTACATGGCTGGTAGTTAACTGCGCGATAAAAAATCACTAGCAATTGTTTTCCAGTCTGTTGGATCTCCGTCTGTGTTCAGTGTAGTCTTCCTTATTTTTCTTAAAAGCTCCCAGCCATTGGCTTTTTCCGTAGATGTAACGTAAGCGTTTTCCGGATCTTGTTCTATTGTGTACGCTCCTAAAGTTAAACTTTGGGCGAGACGAGCAGATACCAATGTCTGAAATTATACTTTTTATTAAATATTACTTAGAGGAAGTAAATTCCAAACACAGCGTTATTTAGCGTGTACGCCAAACGTCACCGACCAACCTCGAGTCTCGTCTTCGATTCCTAACGGGGTCAGTCATGTTTGTGATAAACATCTAAATATCTGTGTTTCTGGGTCTGGGTGGTTTTTTAAATTTGATCCAGTATCTATTTAAGTATTTCTATATAATTAGTATCGTTGAATTAACACCCCTAATACAAGCTTCAAATTTGATTACTTTGAGTCTAAATTAATTTGTGTAATTTGACAAGGGATATTTATTTATTACTTATTATTGCGTTGGGTTCATTGTGATTTAACACTTCAACAGCCTGAATATAAATCTTTGGAAGAATTTACTTTACTGTCACGTTTTGTGTTAGATAATATAATTCTAATGTTTGGGCACAGAATAACTAATAGTGATGCGTACAGAAGACGCACTGCTATTCTAAACGCAAGCAAACTTGAATCTTAAGATGACACAATAACATTTTATGATAGTTAAAAAGGTAAAACATTATATCTAACACTATAAAAGGCAACTTAAAAAGGCTAATTGGAACTTATGATTCTTGTAATTCATGACTAATAATATGACTTTGTCACTCACATGTACGTAAGATATAAGTGATATTGTTACGTTTAGAAAAGTAGAAATGTGTAATCTTAGTTTTAGGTTAATAATATACCATTAACATTTTTTGTGTCTATGGACGATGTGCATTTTTGTGGTAACAAAAAAATTACAGAAAGGAATCCCATTGTTTGTTCGCTTTCCCACCTTTTATAAATTCACCATGTTGGTCTGAGTTTCTTTGCAGAATAGACCATCTGCCTTCCAGCCAGGCAGTTCGTAAAAGGCGAGTACAGGCTTAAAGTCACTAGCACCGTGACATCCTACTAGGTGATAGAATTTGGTAGTGACTCGCCCGGATTGGTATCACCGCCTTCCCTATTCTTGCTACCATAACGTCCAATGCTTGCCGTTGACGTGTTCCGGATCGGAAGGTAAGGTAGCTGGTAAACTTACTTTTGAGCAATTCCTAATATCCCAGCCTCAGGTAGGCAAAGCACCATTACCACCTTTGATGTCTCTAGGCGGTGGGAATTTTTTATCATCAGGAAAAACGTCTGCTTGTTTGCCATTATCATAAAAAAATCAGACCTTGAGTAGTCTATATTCATGGTCAGGCAGCCTCCTGTTGACTGTGTATCCAGCATAAACTAATCCTCCAGTCCTGGGATCGCCCGTCTGCAGCATCATGTACGTCATTGCTATCGCCAACTCGAACACGTAATAGGAGTACTGGACATCACCGAAATCTATAATACCAGTGATGTGATACTCTGATTCACTGAAACAGAAGATTTCACGAGCTTTGAGCTTTGTGCCTTGAAAGGCATGCTTGTAATCGTTTTCTGTAAAAATAATTATTTTTTGACTTTTTTGTAAAAACCAGTGGAATATTGCTTTACCACGTTTTTTGCTATTAAGTGTAGCTTCTTGTAATTATCGAACTCTTCAAGTTTTAATTTGAAACTGATAGTCTATCTGCTAGGTACTCTTTTTCTTAATTTTAATTACCATTCTAGAGTTATCTCCCTGTACTTTTTGGTATTACCGTTTGCATTTGCCATTAATCAAGTTAAAATAATGCATCATGTTACCCAATTTAACAAAATCGGGTTTTAATTATCGGAAATTAGTCATAAGTCGTCAAAAACGGTCATGTTAGGGTCTTGAGTAAAGCGGTGGCCTCATTACTCAATCTCATGTAATGGAATGTGGCGGCATAAACAAACACATGATACGCTAAAAATAAGTAAATTAAAAATATAGTATCAGTTATTATTGTTCAAATGTCAGCACTCCCAGCTGCTGCTGCCGTACATCACGCAGTGACATTGACCCTTTGCGGCATATTAAAAGTGCTATAAAAATGTTTATTTTGAGTCTGCTTTTAGAACGAAGTTCCTTACGGCAGGCTTGGAATAGATAGGGATATTGCTGCGCGACCAAACTGAAAAAAATGTGACAGTAAAAACCGTAAGAAAAAACCGTGGAATAAAACCGTTAAATGAGACGTGCGCAGGCGCGACAGTCGTATACACAAGCAAGTAGTATATAATACATTTCTCTTTCGCCCTCACTCCACCCTGCCAATGCATAGTATATACATACTCATGAATTGTGTCGATTCTACATTAACCGAAGGAACTTCGTTCCTACCTGGTGTCCCACGACACCACATTTTTTATTTTAATGCTTCAGTTAATAATGCAAAATATTCGGCCTCAACTCCTAGCACCAATTTGAAAATAGCTTATACAGGTACAAACCTGGTATCCGCATTCCGCCCAACCAATACGTTCATCTCATTGATGTCTCCATGGATAACTCCCTTCTCAAGTTTCTCCATACGGGGAACAATGGTACTTTTAAACTCTTCTATTACCTAAAGAAAAATGTGAAAAGTATAACACTTCTGAGTCTTTTGTTCGACTGGGTAAAAGCAATGGCGATTAATCCAGGTCAATGAAATTCTGACAAGATTTCGTAAAATCAGGCTTAAATGATTAAATACTAGCTTTATCGGTGAAGTTCGTTGCACCGGTTCAGTTTCTATGGGAAAAATTTAAATGGTATTTTTCCTAGTTTCCTCGCAGTTTTTCCCCTTTTCTTATCTTTCAAATCTTCCCTGGACTTGAACAAATAATTCAAAACCAAAATCAGCCGAATCGGTTCAGCCGTTAACGTTAACACCTACTACATAATATTTAATGCTCCGATAGCGCAGTCTGCCAGATCCAATGTAAAACATTCCAAAATCAACGACTATTTACAAATAAAAAAATATTTGAAAGAACATTTTTCAGTGGACCAAATTGTAAACATAAATCATTCTCGAATCCCCTTGAACACAAAAACTTTCATCAAAATCACTCCAGTCGATTAGGCAGTATTCAGTGACATACACACGCACACAAGAAATACATACGTATATAAAGTATCTTCACGCACATATCCCCGAAGAGGTAGGCAGAGGCACAACCCCTATAATCCCGAGCAACATTTTTTTTTAGGAACTTGGAAAAACCATATTTTCTTTTTGTTTCCTGACCCGGGAATCGAACCCGAGACCTCATACACTCAAGTCCAACACCTGAACCGCTAGACCACAGGGGCGACTATTTTCTCGATCTTCCGAAAACTCTAATGAGCTGCAAATATTAAATATTCAAGGGGATAGCTTTAGCTTTGTTTGAGGAGGGGGGTAAAGTATAAAATCATACAATTTAAAAAATCTATGACCACGGAACAAACCTACCCGTAATGTTGCTAAGAATCAGCTCGATTATTTCAGCTTACCAACAAAAACAGAAGTCGATCTATTCGTTTAGAAGTTATGATACCTCAGACAGACGTACAGAAACATCTAACTCAGATGTAATACTAAAGTATCTTCACGCCCATATCCGCGAAGAAGTAAGCAGAGGTACCAGGGCACGTATGACTAGCCGAAAACACTAAGTCCCACAATGTGATAGGTGGTAAGCCTATCCCCAACCGGGCACGTATCCAATCCCGGTCAACGTTAATTTTATTAGAAAATTGAATCGGCGGCGAACTATCTACTGATTCTGAATATAGATTTCTTATGACAGATCGGAAATGTGATTATTAGATTAGGCTTCACGTCTGGAAACTCACAAGTAATTCAAAAACTTTCTTAATACTAGTGGTCGCCCATTGGTCTAAATTCGACAATAATAAATTTTAATATCATGTTGATAACAACGCCATCTTCATTTTTCAAGACCAACTACTTTGTTTCCAAACTTTATTTTGCGCCATCTGTGATCTTTCTTCGTTATCATCAATTTATTTGTTTGTGTGTGTCAAATACATGGTAGTATGGGTAATGTTTTATTTATTGATTTAATGTACTTTATAAGCATTATTATTGAAAAATGTTAACGTTCTGCACTTCTCCTTCACATAAACTATAAGTTTGCCAAATTTTATGCTCCTGTGTCCTCGCAATTTCCGTAAAAAGGGGTCCAAAGTTTTTGCATCACGTATTTATATATAGATAACATTACACTATTTTGATCCCAATTTATTTTCGTTCGTAAATAAAGTAAGCCGACTAAGAACACATACGAGACTCTTCATAACTAATATCTTGGGCCCAGACATTGTCATTGTCTTCAGCCTATTCGGTTCTTAACCTATTGCTGCCGCCATCAGTCATCAGTGCTCGCCACTGTTATATTGCAGTTTTGGAGGATTGCTGATGATCTCTGTTACACACAAATTATCACTTAATGACTTAACATTCCAGCCTTATGTTTGCAACGCACCAATACCACTTTTGACATTTGCCTTCCTGTAAGTACCTACTACATTTTTTTTATGTTATTGGAAGGCAAACAAGCAGACGGATTTCCCGATGGTAAGAAATTCAAGCCGCCTTGAGACACCAAAGATGGTAATGGTGCGTTGACAACCTGAGGTCAGTAAAATAAAAAACATCACCTCTTCAACTAGCTCCAATTTGTCTGCATCTTTGATAGCATACTTGAATTTGTCTAGCTCCGGAACCTTACTGAGCATCCAAATGAATTGCCGGTTTGCTAGACCGGAGTTGTTGAAATCCTGGAATTACAAACAATATACAATTTCCCGTGTTGTTCCGGTTTCCTTAGCAAAGTAGACCATATGCCTTCCTGCCAGACAGCACGTAAATGGTTAGCATAGTCTTACCGTCACTAACACCGTGACTTCTGACTAAGTAGTAGAGTTTAGCAGCGACTTGTCCGGATTGGTACAACCTTACCTTTTCTGCCGTCATAACGTCAGCGCTTGCCGTTGACGTGCGGGTAAAGTAGCAGGTAAACTTAATTTTGCTGGAGATCTAACATCCCCGCTTCAGGTTGGCAACGCACCATCACCACCCCTGGTATCTCTAGGTTTTTTTTATGTTATAGGAAGGCAAACCAGCAGACGAATTTCCTGATGGTAAGAAATTCACGCCGCCTAGAGACACCAAAGGTGGTAATGGTGCGTTGCCAACCTGAGGCCGGGATGTTAGGCCTCGAGCAAAAGTAAGTTTAACGGCAATCTTACCCTCCGAACGGAACACGTCAACGACAGGCACCGACTTTTTGTCGACAGGAATAGGTAAGGCGTGGTACCAATCCGGGTGAGTCGCTGCGAAACTCGACCACCTAGTCGGATGTCACGGCGTTAGTGATGGTAAGCCTATGCTCGCCTATTACGAGCTGCCTGGCAAGGAAGGCAGATGGTCTATTCTACAAAGGAGCCCGGACCAACACGAGAAATTTCTTACCATCAGGAAATCCGCTTGCTTGTTTGCCTTCCAATATAATAAAAAAAATGTTCTTTCTTTCTTTAATTTTTGACTGTAGCGTTAGCATTTGCCATTACTTAAGTTGAAAATTGTATCATGTTACCCTATTTAACACGATCAAGTTTAAATTATTCATATGTCATCAAAGAGTGTCATGTCAAGGTCTTGAGTGAAGAAGTGTTCTCATTACTTAAGCTCATTGAATGAGTAATGGCAGAAACAAGGAAATACACAATACACTTATTATTTTATTTGTGCACTATAACTGAACAAAATTGCTCAAAAAGCCACAAAAAATTACTAATTTCACTCAATATAAACAAAAAATTCAATAAATTTTAAAGAAAGAAAAAATTTCGCCTCAGACAGGATTTGAACCTGTAACCTTTCGTCTCAAGCCGACGAATGCTCTAACCAATTGAGCCACTGAGGCGAAATTTTTTCTTTCTTTAAAATTTATAGAAAATTTATCCCAAGCACAGGGCAAGTGCTAAAATAAAAATACGTTGCGAAAAATTCAATAATTACGAAAACAGCTACGAACATCATTTCTCTCGATGGCGCTATTAACACTTTAAAATTTATATTTTACTAGCTGGCAGACGTTGTTCCGCTGTTTTTTTTTTGTTGTGATTCAACCTTATAACTTAGGGTTATAAAAAAATTTATGTTAGCCGATTCTCAGGCCTACTTAATATGCTCACAAAATCTCATGAGAATCGGTCAAGCCGTTTCGGAGAGTTCGGTGACTACAAGTCGGTTATCAAAAGCTGGCACTTACAACACATTTACACGTTGTGCTTGGGTAAGTGTAGCGTCTGTGAATAAGCGCGCGGCGTGACGTCGCATCAAGTCGCACAATGAAAAACCTGTCTGTCTCTTTCTTTCGCGGTCAAGCTTGTTAGTGTAAAGGGACAGTTATTGTTTTGCTTTTGCTATGGTTTTTATATACAGCGTGGATTAACTAAGATCAGTTTGAGTTTCTGAAAACGGGCCTTGTCGAATCGCACTTTGAATCAAAATATTTTATTTTGAATATCCCGTATAGTGAAATTGCATAAGTGTGAGTACTGTGAACGTGCCAGCTTTAGTTAGGTAACCGCTCTGTAACATGGACTAACACGGGAATTTTATATAGGTATGACATGATTTGACACGAGAACGCCACAACTTTTTTTTACCGCAGTTACATCCTGCTTTCAGCATGAGTTTGCCGCCGTCGTCGAGGATCTATACCTATCTACTCCAAAGCGAAACACAATAGCTTTTCTCTATCTTGAATTCTGTGATATACCTCTTTGATGTTTGGGCGTCTCAGCATAAGTTTGCCGCTGTCGTCGAGGATCTATACCTACTCCAAAGCGAAACACAATAGCTTCTCTCTATCTTGAATTCTGTGATATACCTACCATTTTGATGTTTGGGCGTCTAAGACTAATCGCTTCTAACTCCCTTTTATATAAATAGTATGTATAATCTTGAGAACAACATTGATACGGTTTTTTCCACCAAGCTGTGTCTCAGGGACTGTTAAGAGAAGAATTATAATATGTTCAGTAGCGCGCCGCGCATTGACCATTAACTTTTTGCTGTAGAAGACGAGCAACATTGACCAGTAGGGTTCTTATCTGCTGTCCCCAAACGACCCACTCACGAATGCCTATTCCTTCTATAATAATCGTATTTTTTTAAGAAAGTTAGACAAATTTAATGTGAAACTAGCTGTTGCCCACGACGTTGTCCGCGTAGTTAATGTTTTTTTTTTATGATATTGGAAGGCAAACAAGCAGACGGATTTCCTGATGGAATGAAATTCACGCCTCCTAGAGACACCAAAGGTGGTAATGGTGCGTTGCCAACCTAAGGCCGGGACGTTAGGCCTCGAGTAAAAGTAAGTTTACCGGCTACCTTACCCTCCAAACCGGAACACGTCATGACGTTATGGCGGCAGGAATAGGTAAGGCGGTGGTACCAATCCGGGTGAGTCGCTGCAAAACACTAACACCTAGTCAGATGTCACGGTGTTAGTGACGGTAAGCCTGTGCTAGCCTTTTACGAGCTGCCTGGCAGGAAGGCAGATGGTCTATTTTGCAAAGGAGCCTGGACCAACACGGGATCAATTTTTCGGGATAAAAAATATCCTATGCGTCAATCTATGTTATGTTACCCTCTATGTGCGTGCCAAATTTCATGAAAAATCGGTTCAGCAGTTTTTACGTAAAGGAGTAAGAAACAAACAAACAAACATACGAAGTAACGCATTAATAATATCAGTAGGTTTTTTCCGGCATCGTGAATGAAAGTGGTCGTAAATTTTTCATTATTATTGAGGTGTGACATTGGTTAATTTAGGTGGGAATTAGATTAATTTTGTTCAGTGAAAGTGCACAAATGAAATAATAATAAAGAAATTAGTGTATCGTCTATTTCCTCGCTGCCGTCAAATCTCACTAGATGAGCTTGAGTAACGAAGCCATCGCTTATTCAAGACCCTGACCTGACACGACTTTGTACATAATGACTAATGACCGTATAACAATTAACTAACTTGACGTTGGCAAAGTAAGTCGTGAAAAACGATCGAAAGCCATATTTGTAAAAGAAGATAATATCAGTAGGATGTAACAATTCGCTCGGTCTATCATTCGTTCAAAAATTACATGTCACAGACAGATACACAAACACGTCAAACTTAGAACACCCTTCGTAAAATGCGTCTGAAGTTAAAAATGAGCTTTTTTTTAAAATACGGATTTACCTGTAATATGTTATCTAGATTGGCCAAATATTTGCCCATAAGGAAGAACAGATGGTCAGACTTAGGTACATCTTTCAGAATTTCACCGGGCACGTACTCCAACAGTCTGACCACGTGCCGTTTTCCCCCGATTGTCTCCAATGAAAACAGCTGACCATGGATGTTTCGGATTGGCTTAGGGCAGGTAATTGACTTCATATCTGTTAAAAAAGTATTTAATGTTTTTTTATTACGCCTCTTTCGACTGAGAATAAATTTATGGCGACCTTGTTAAAGAAATAGAGCTTTATGAATTTTAATAATGGGGAAAATGTGAATATACAAACTAATATGTAAAGGAATACGATCTCGAAATAGCTGAAAATCACATTAAATGTGATAAGAACGCATTGGTAAGCAAGAGTCTGAGTATGATTAAGCTCTGGCAAATTTTTTTCCTTCCATTTCTCTAAACAGTTTTTTTACTGTCTATTTTGTTGCCAACCGAGAACACAACAATGTATTTAGTAATTAGGTCGCACCACTTACAACGCCAACGCTAAGATATTCTATCACCCGAATAGTTCCAACCCTGGCTTGGCACTGCTTTCTGATTACTGGAGGAAGTAAAACCAGAGGACGATAAGGTAAGTCTAACATTTGGAAATTGCAAATCTTTTAGCATCGTTACCTCGTGTCAGTAAAGTTTTCCTTTCAAGAACAAAAGCCGACTGGTTTCCAATCAAGCAGCTCGTAAGAGGCTTGCGTCTCTTTTAATATAAGATAGGAGACAATTACACAGCTCTCCGAATAGTAAGATTTAACCGGAATTGGAGTCACTGCGAAACTCTACCACCTGGTTAGGTGTCACGATGCTAGTGACGGTAAGCCTATGCTCGCCTTTAACGAGCTGTCTGGCGGGAAGGCAGATGGTCTATTCTACAAAGGAACCTGGACCAACACAGGGAGATTATTATGTTTGAAACTTAAGATAGCCAGTAACTCTTCTTAAAGCCCCAATCTCAGGACAGCCGCAGTAGTAGCAGTTTTATCAGTAAACAGTAAGTTGCCCACAGAGGTAACGTGTCTTTCTTAACATCTAGAAGTTTGCGATCTAATTTCATGAAAAAACATCTAGCTTTATATCATAAAGAAGTCAGAAGGAGACGCCAGTTAGTAAAGTTATATTTTTGACTGTTACGAAAAACACTGTCAAATATTTATAATAAGGAAAATAAGCAGTATATCACAGCAGATAGCATGAAAAAGTCTACTTACTTAAAAAGTTCATAATCTCGTTCTGTGCTTCCACTATAGTAATATCTCTTGAGTCTATCGAGTTTAAGATCTTCAGCACATAGCCGTGTTTACTGGGGTTAGGTATAACCGAGTTCTGTATGTTAGGGTCCTGAATTAGCTTGTAATTTTTATCGTCATAGCCGTTCAGCTCAGTTATCTCCAGCACTGATATTCCGTACAGCTTCTTCGCTAAAAGCTTGGCTTCATCTAGATCGATGATTGGACGAATCACTAATCCTGGTTTTAGAGTTTCCATTTTTTATCTGGAAAAAATATCACGTAATGAATAGTATATCCAGTTGTGAAAGAAGTTTAATAAAAAGTGCAGAATGTCCCCGTGTTGGTCCGGGTCTTTTGTATAGAGTAGACCTTCTGCCTCCCTTCCAGGTAACTAGAAAGAGGCAAGTATAGGCTTAATAGGCCATTACCAACGGGACCACTTGTAGTAGAGTACTGTACAGTAACAGACCCGGGTAGGGATCCACCGGCTCACCTATTCCTGCCGCCATAATGACGGTGCCATATTCCAGTCCAGAGGTTAGGGTCTACGGGTCGGGTTGGGTAGATTAACTTGCAATGAGGCGTAATACCTTGCCCACAAAACAGCGACGCAGCTACATCATGTATGGTGTCTATAGGCCATGCACATCTTTCACCACCAAAAGAGCCGTGTGCTTATTGTGTTGAGTGTCTATTTTATCAAATAAAAATATCAAAAGAAATTATAGTTAATCTTCAGATTCTTCCTCTTTGCCTCTTCGAGCAGCAAAACAGGAAGCCTCAGAGCACATGCTTGTTTAATCCGGCCAGTAATATGGATGAGTAATCGCATGACAAACATACAAAAACATACTGCCGAACCGATAACCTTCTCATTTTTAGATTCAGTTATAATTATTTCAAAAACTATTAAGAAATAAGATAACCAAGTAAGTTATTAAAGCAAGTGGCACTGGTGACGAGTTTACATGATTAACAAATTCCTTGTCAATTACAAGCAAATTCTTAAAGCATGTGGCTCATTTATATGATTAATATCCATCATTGAATGCGGCCGATTTGTACATTTAATAAATACGAGTACGACCGTGAAACAATTAGTCATAGTTTAATGGGTCAAAGTTTCGTGAAACCAAGCATGAATTGTAGCATAAACAAAATTGTTCATGGATCACGGCGGGCACGGTGATATAATAGAATCTACCCTCTTTAGCTCAGGCAGCTACTATTACCACCACATATCTGGTCGAAAGTATGAGCGAAGTCGTTTGATCCATTTTTACGCGTGATGCAATGACTAAGGGTAATAGAGGTTTACATGTACTAAGTAAGTGTCACTCCCGTATCCTGAAGAGGTAGGCAGAAGTACAATCTAGTCACCCATGATTAGCCAAGTTCCACAGTGTCAAAGGTGGGCACATATTCAATCCCTGGCAACCTTGCATTTTTATTACAATATTTAAAAACCACTCTTTTCTTTTGTTGCTCGACCTAGGGATCGCACCCGAAACCCCATTAAGTCAAGTCCAATACCGAAACGCTAGACTACACAGGCAATAATAAGCATATTATATGTATAAGCATATACATATAAGGCTCATTTGCAGAATAGACCATCTGCCTTCCTGCCAGTCAGCTCGTAAAAGGCGAGTATATGCTTACCGTCACTATCACCGTGACATCTGACTAGGTGGTAGAGTTACGCAACGACTCGCCCGGATTGGTACCACTTCCTTACCTATTCCTGTCGACATAACGTCAGTGCCTGTCGTTGACGTGTTCCGTTCGGAGGGTAAGGTTGCCGTTAAACTTACTTTTGCTCGAGGCTTAGCATCCCGGCCTCAGGTTGGCAACGCACCATTACTACCATTACAAAAACCGTCTGCTTGTTTGTCTTCCAATGGCATAAAGAAAAACATATACAAACATAAAGTTCTTGCAACTCACGAAGGCTAGGGGCCTTTACATTTGGTAAATGCATATACTATAATATGTTGTCAAAGTGTGCGTGAGATTGGTCACAAACCGAAACACTACTAAAGCAAAAGCGAAAAAAGAATATGAAACACAAATGTAAGAGATTAACGAACAATAAAATCTTAAAATTAAATAACTTCAGTAACTCCCGACGAAATCTAAATAATATGTAGCTTAACTACCACCATCCAGCTTGATTTTGTCAGTTTTCTAATGAAAAAACCCATCGAAATCGATCCTTCTATCCAAAAGTTATGATGCCAGATCAGGCACACTTACACACAGACATGTCAAACTTATACACCCTTCTAAAACCCTTAGGGGTTAAAAAGCAGCACAATTTTACAATGGTTGGGGTTGGTGCCCAAACCCACTACCTCCCACGGCCATAGTCCATACCAACCAGATCTCGTTTTAACTGACCTAAAAGGAGAATACATAAGGCTCTGCTGCCTCTCTGCAGTCGAGTTTTTTGATGTTTAATGGACTTTACGTTTTATTTCTTTAGGTTTTGGCCTTTACGTTAGGAATTTGCCGTTAGTCAAGTAGAAATTTGCATCAAATTTGCCAATATCTGGATTCAATTATAATTAGTCATAAGTCGTCAATAAGTCATGTCAGGGTCTTGGGTAAAGCGGTGGCCTCATTACTCAAGCTCATGTAGTGAGATTTGTTGGCAACAAGATTATTACTTATTTCATTTGTGCACTTTCACTGAACAAAATGTCACCAAAATTGACCAATTACACTCAATATATACACGAAATTCAATAATTATGAAAAAAATTCGACAATCTTTTCTCTCGATGGTGTCAAAACCCCTTTTAATGGACTTGTTTTAAAATTACGGCCTAAGTACAATGAATGCAACTAACCTGAAGGTATATAAGGCTACCAAACTTAAAGTGCTGATCTACTTCATTAAAGACTCCCAAATGATGATCTGACACTTCTAAGTACAGTGGTTCAGTTAAATAATGAAGGTAATGATGAAACATTTGAAGTTTTGAACACACAAGCAAAGTGCTTCTGTGCAAACTAAGATTAGTTAATGTATCTATTTTATCGGAGACAACAAACAGTAAGTTTATATTTAAATTCATTGTAAAAATAGTTACTTGCCAGTTTACTGATAAGATTAAATGGAAATAGGGCAACTCCTGAATTGCCATTAATGATTTGAATATTTATTTATTCCTGCTTCAAAGAGGATTTTAGAAGTAGCAAAAAAGTGTAGGTTACATGCTCGACTTCTAAATTTAAAAAATATATATTTCCGTCTTTAGTTAAACGTTCTTAAAACTTCATTTTTATTCAAAAAAGAGGAGGTTATATGTTCGACTCTTACATTTTTTAACGTATGTTAATCGATTTCTCCGTAATTTTGAACCGATTTTGATTTTTTTATTTCAAAAAGTAAACTTCCGAGGTGATTCCATTGTCCTCAAGTTTGCATCTGATGATGGGATAAAGTCCGATGAAGTTGATGGGGTTAGCAACATATTAGTCAAATCTGATAATGGAGTCCCAGGGGAATAGAGAAAAAATACTTAATTTTTGTGTACGTAGATGATTTTCTTATTAAAACGAAGTAGGATTAGGAATTTATTAACTTTCAAAGTTCAAACATAATCCATACTAGTATCTGTTACGCTTTTACGACTAAATAGCCAAACCAATTTTAGTAAAATTTGGTATGGAAGAAATTAAAAATCTACTTTTTATTCCTTCTCTCATGAACAAAAATAAATAAATAACCCTAGACAAATTACACAAATCGAAACTTATCCCAAAGTAAGCAAGTTTTTTTTGTTGCGGGTGCTAGGGTGCTTAGTCAGCAATACTAATATATAGAAATACTAATACACAGATGGGTACCAGAAAAAAAATAATAAACACCCAGACCCATAGACATATATGTATATTACTTCGTAAGGACCTGGCTAAAGAACGCTTCAAGTGTCCGCAGTGCGTTGGCCCTAAAATATCGTTTTAGGGCCAACGCTTACTCAATACTCAGTCGTCCAATGGAAGGATAGTGAGTGCATGTGTTAATTGTAATATACAAAAATGCCTAGTTGCGTCGTAAAATGATGCAAAAATTATGACACAAAAGTTATAAAAGTACATGGGATATCGTACCATCGGTAAGTAAGCTTACATTGTTATTATTTTAAGTATCACTAAACGAAACCATTTTAAAGCAAATTTGTATCTCTGCCGCAGCCCACGGTTGCGTTGTCACGTGACACAGTACTGCGGAACGCGATGTAACCTTGTCAAGACGTTCCTATTTTTTAAATTTTTGTTACTCTACGTATTGTCCAAGTAGGTACTGTACTAATTTTTAAAAACTGTATTCTTTGTTTTTATAAGTAATGAAAAACATAGTTTGATCATAATAATTCGATTATTCGTTATATCGTTGATAATAATTAGTCGTTATTGTACAAATATCACAATTTTAAACAGAGTGATTATTCAATTAATTTTTCTTTTAGGGTTTTCAATTTCATTTTTGTAGCTATTTTTACTTTACTGTTAATAATAATATAATTTATTACCAAAATTGTTTTTTTTATTTAAGTTTATTTTTAATGAATGTGAAAAAATGAATATGAAAAAAATATTATTATATTACAGATTACCTAGTGATCCTGTTCGTAAAGAACATTGGAGTCATCTTATATGGGCACAAAGAAAAGAACCTCATTCATTTTTCTGACAGGGATATTGATATATCTAAAACAGGACTGAGGAGGCTAAAAGTGTCAGCTATACCGCAACTTGAGGTTGAGGTACTTTTTCTAACTTATGTATGAGCTATACACGATAAAAGAAATAATTTTGCTTTTCTTCATATTTAGTAATGTGATTATTTAAGCTTAATTTCTTTTGCAGGTTTGTGAGAACAAACTCCAAACATCAACACTGCAACACAGCTCACAAGTAGAGGAAATTGACGTTGACATTAGTGACCTCAATTCAATATTTGACACACCAAGAAAAGTAAAATTAAAACAAAAAAAATTCGAATTAGCAAAACGTCAATGCGTTAGTACAAGAAAAATGAAGTCATTGCAAAAGCAGAACGCTAGACTTAAAAAGAAAAATAAATCAATGCAATATATTATTAAAGACTTAAAAAATAAAAACAACATAACAGAAAAAAATTAATCTATACTTAATAAAAACGCTGAAATAGCAGAACTTGATCGACTGCAAGTAATAAAAAATAAATAAAATAAAAACTAATAATATTGTAAACGCGTTAAAAGTGCTATTTTTAAATCCTCTTGATTAAATGATATTTGACTTTTGACATAATATGTATTTCGATTATAATTGAAGATATAGTTCTTTTGTCACGTTACGAAAAAAATGATGAGGGTAAATTATTACGATGCGCGCGCACACCGTCACGAAAAACCGACATGATGAAGTTAGCTATGAAGTTAGCTATAGATAACATTTTAGTTTTTAAAAAGATTTTTATCTTATTACGCCGAAGAAGTATAACTTATAACGCGTGTACATAAGTACACACACTATTTTTTTAATGTGCTTATTAATATAACGGTTTTTTGTGTTTTATAAATGCTATATTTTTCGACACATGAAAAAAAAATTTAAATCAAAATTCTGTATTTTATTATTTGCTTCCTTGTTTGAATAATTTATATTTCGACACCAGTGGTCGCCCATTGATCGAAACTCAGCCATAATCAATTTTAATATATTTTTGATAAGAACTTTTTTCTAAGTAGTATCTTCAAGCCCATATCCCCGCAGAGATAGGCGAAGGCACAACCTGAGTACCCACAACTAGCCAAAGACACAATACGCACAATGCGATAGGTGACAAGCCTATAGCCAACCGGGCACAAATCTAATCTCGGACAACGTTATTTTTATGAATGAAAAAATTGAAGATACAAAATTTTTTTTGGCTCGGCCCGGGGATCGAACCCGGGACCTCTATGTGTAATAAACTATAAATGTGGCAAATTTCATACTTTACTACATTTCATAAAGATTCTAAACGATGTAATCTGAGACATAGACTGAATGTTTATGCAAATTTTGAAACATACTAATTTGAGAGCATTTCATTCGTCTCGTCTGTTTCTTATTCCGTGTGTGTATAACTTGATACTAATAATAGTTTAATCTGTGTACAATAGACATAAAGCTATTGCTTAATTTAGTTGCACAAAAGTAGGAAATCTATGATAAGATATTTTTTAAATTTGCGATAACATATAAAAAATTACGCTCGACTACGTTAGTACAAGGTCACATGATACACTGTACGCCGCGCATAATCGCGTTGCGTATATTGGCTACTAGATGACGTTGTTTTTGGCTTGTATGAAAAATGTTATGTCATTTGTTCGGACGGGCGTATCCTTCCCTTTGAAATCATTGCCCAGACCAGATATGCAGGTTCATGTTCATAGCACAAAATATGTGTGTCCTCGTCGGTAATCGAAACCGAGGGTCGCGTTTCGTCGGAGAAGTTACCCTTGTACGCTAACACCTCGACTGCCTGTTAAAATCTTTGAAATTTGAAATTAGGAAACCATTTAGAAATATTATTAGCAGCCTGTGTGTTTAGTAATTTACAAGTTCCAATAACATTTTTATATTTATTTAAGGATAGTTTGTGTCTATATAACTTGTCTTATCTTGTATTGTGGTGTTAGTGGGCAAACAACCGGGGGGATTCCCAGACGGTAAGAAAATCACGAGCTAACAAGTGTCAAACACGTTGAAACTGCGTTGCCAATCTGAGTTTGCTATGTTAATTTACGCAAATGATCTGCCTGATGTTATTAATCATTATTCTATTTTATTTGCTGATAATAATAACCTTCTCAAAATATTTTACATGCAAAAATGGAAATGACTTTTGTAGAAAAAACTAAAGTAAAGGCAGAATGGTTGAATGAAAATCTAAGAATAAATCTTGCGAAACCAAAATTAGTGGGATTTCTAGCACGTTATAGAGAGACAAAAAAATACGAGTAGATGTCATTTTAAATACATCCATTTTTTTATATTACTCTATGATATTTAGGGGTTTTATTGGCAATGAAAATAGTATTTCCGTAGGAGTTTTAACTTTTTATGTTTGGTTTAACATTCATAAGACGGCGCAAGGGCCTTGCGCGAATGTTCGTGTTGTCATGTTTTGTTTACGATAGCGCAATAAATGAATATTGTATGCTACCACGTAAATAATATTACTTTCATACTGATAATTAAAGCGATTCGTGCAAAATTATTCCCTAACCATTCCAAAATATAAAAAATACACAACGTTAATATTCGAGTTTCCACTTCTGTCGGCACTCCCGGAGTGCAACCCGTCGTTTTTTTAAATAGCTTTTACCCACTTCTTTGCTGTCGTCGAATTCGGGGTAACATAGTTCCTATGTCTTGCTACAGAATATAGAAGCGTATATGTTTCGCAACTTACTTTAATACACTACTGTAGACGATGTTTTATGTCTTTTCATTTGAAGATCTAATGAACATGCTACGTAGGTACAACTGAATATGAGAATAGCATGTTTTTTCTAAATTCATCTCTATCTTGAACGTTTGCCCTTGCGATTTGTTGATGGTCATACCGGAAGTACCTAAGCTTAGTCGAAATTGTAACCTTTTAAATTGGAAAGGAAGAGTTGTGCTAATTATCGGGTAACGTGTAATCACTTACTTCTTATACTTAGTTTATGTAAATGACACACCATTTTCTACACCGCAAACGGTGAAGATGTTGGCGCTAGTTATGTTCCGTCCAAGTAGTGCGGCATGAAGTCTCGTCTCATTACATAATTTCGCGGCATCTAAATTTTGCATATTTTGCATAAATTTAAATTAAAGCTTTTGTGAAGGTACAATTGACAGCTCAATTTGTGAATTTAGATGTGAAAGTTTTAAAAACAAGTCGCGCCATCTATCGGAGGACGAGAGTAGCACTTTTTATTATCTTTAAAATACATTGATTTTTTACTTAAATGCAGGATCCTGTTTCTCGTATAGACGTATTTTCGCACTTAACACATACAAAATGTTTGCATGTGGGTGTGCTGATATAGGCTGCACTACCAAAAAAATAATATACA
>NJDC01057877.1:371222-399629 GCA_002245475.1 Calephelis virginiensis
GACCCTCGTATTACTTATTTTTTCTTACTTATAAATAAAAGAAACATTTGTTTCTTGTTTTGACACCGTCGGCTGTGTTTTCAACCCTCTAGAAAAATTATAAATATTGGTCCTAGAGTACCGGGAAGCAGGACTTTTCTTTAGGAAATTTCTTCCTCTTTATGGATCTTTTTTCGAATTTCGAAAATTTTGAATACTTATTTAGATATTCGCAAAAACGAAAACCACCCTTTGTTTTTTTTCTAAATTGTTTCTAACTTTTGTAATTTTTGCAATATCCAAATTTTTCAAAAAGTTTCTAAATGCGATGACGAATCGGATGACAACTCGATCATAATTTTTCGAGGCGAGCTAAAAATTTTGACCTAAAAGGCATGTGTTGACTAGACTAATAGACGCATCTATGGTTGTGTAATATGTGAACATCGATTGTAAACAACGATGTCTCACTGTTGAAATACCGATATTTCTGAAACATCGATGTATCGTTTGCACTATAAACACGTCACTTAAAAATTGTGGTTTTTACTTTTTAGTATCCTACCGTACCTTCGACCTTGGACAACCTCAAAGGTGCTGGTCTACTATCTTACAATTTATTTAAATTAGGGCAATAAATGTGCAGTGTGTACCTGCAACTTGTTATCCAGATTAGCTAAAAACTCTCCCACTTGGTAGTACAAAGTGTCAGACTTGGGGACATCCTTCAGCAGCTCTCCGGGCACATACTCTAGCAGCCTGACCACGTGCTGCTTACCACTGATGGTCTCGACAGAGAACAGGTGACCGTGGATGTTGCGGATAGGCTTCGGACAAGTTATTGATCTTGTTCCTGTAGAAGAGCATATCAATATTATATTATTTTTAACTATTAACAAATAATTGAGTTGGGGTTTTATTACTTAATTACAAAATTCTGGCATTTTTCGTTTCAATATATTTTTTTTAATGACTTTGTTTTATTTTGAGCCATGAAAATATAGATTACAGTGCCGCTCAATTACAAAGGGCATCAGATGTTATGGTTGACCTCAAGCAAAATCTTAATTTTGGAATTGTCTACCACTAAAACTTTTAGATCTCAGAAGTAATGCATTAAATCTATTTTTGGTCTGCGTCAAACAGACAGTTGCAAACCTTTTTTCAAAGGCATGGAGAAATGTAGATCTTTTTACATTTTTTAAAGGAAAATACAATAACAAGGGCAAAATACAATATGAAACGCATAAAACAGCTTTTTATAGTAATAATGTGGTCTTGATGATTCAGCGTATTTATAATCATCTGCCTGCTTCACTACGAAACATTGATAATATTAAAAAAATTAAAATAAATATCAATAAAATGCTAAAAGCCAAAGATTTTTATGACGTCAATGAAAACTTTTATTATAAATGGGATTTGTAATTATTGATAATTAAGTATTAAATTAATGTTTATTATTTATCTATGTAAATTTGTATTAAAATTGTAATGATTACGATATCAACATCATTTTGATTTAAATGAAATTTGACAAAATGTAATAGTATTTAATTTAAATGGGTGTTTTCCCTTAAACTTTATTTATGTATAACAATTTAAATAAGAGCAGCCTAGTTGGAGTATTACTAGTGTAGTGAAGTGTGTTACGTGAGATAGTGAAACTGATTGCTGCAAATTTTAAATTTCATTTCTTGAAATTTACGTGCTTTTTCATAAATAATATTTGAACGCCACTAGGCAAGGAGTAGTCGTTCTTTTGTAATGTAATCTTTAGGACCTATGACTGTACCTACTTCTACAAATGAATGAATTGAATTGAATTGAAAAATTGACAACAAAAACTATAATTTGTTTATTCACTACTTCTCGCAAAAGAAAGAATATTAAAATTAAAGTTAATGACAGAATTTTGGCTTTAGTAGATAACATAAGATACCTAGGCTTATGGCTAGAAAATAAGCATATTAATGAAATCACCAAAAGGACTATGAAATTTCTAAATTTGCTTAAATTTTTAACTGGCCCAATAACGTGGCAACTCCAAAATAATATTTTTCCCCCCGCACTGGAAAGACAACAAATAGATGGCGGTAAAACGAGAAAAATGTATAAGACCAATGAAAGGTTACAACGAAGGTGTATCTTGACAACAGGAGAGTCGTTTGCGTAATATTCCTATCTTATCTCTTAAAAAATAAATGAGATTTATTAACAAATAATAATATAGGTTATGTAGTAAATAAAGGAACAGAAATATCCATACTATTGAAATGAAAATAAATAATAATAAATAAATGATATACTGTTGTACTGTTACAAGTCAGTCAAATATATTCAAAGCTTGTAACGAAAGTCCTTTTATAGTTCGTGATAATTAAAAGGCGGCTAATATAAATTATTAATCTTACATCTCACTCTCAGGTTTGCAGCACATTTGGTAGTTAACAATACTAATAAATTCGTGGATTGGATAAGGTGATAGATAGTATAATATGTAAAACATATAAAGAACAACAGACGAAAGTGAGAAGCGTGCGCGATTTGTCGACATGATCATCATTACATTCCCAGCAATACTGGTTTTTAATTTCGGATAGCTAAATAGAGCTAAAAATTCGAACTGAACAGAGTAATATTTGAAAGTTTTAAAAAAATCTTGAAAATTTAATATACTCAATCTCATTTTGTTTCACAAATTGGACTCTAGTATGTATTTACTGTTAATGATTCGAACAAGAAACTAATCAGATTATGATTGAATAGTCCAAAAACCTAACGTAAACAAAGTTCACAGCCTCATTTTGGTCTCCGAAATGGACCCTAGTGTATATCTATTAACTACTGTTACAAAGTTAAAACTTAACAGGGTCGAAGTCTGAAAAACAAAATACTTACGTAAAAAGTTCATAATTTCATTTTGTGCTTCCACTCCACTAACATCCTGGGATTCTAATGAATTCATGATCTTCAAGACGTATCCATATTCACAATGGTTTGGAATTAGCGGGTTCTTCATGTTAGGGTCCTCAACCAGCTTGTAGTTCTTATCATCGTAGCTGTTCAGTTCGACTAATTCCATCACGGAGATACCGTACAGCCTCTCTGCTAATAGCTTGACTCCGTCATGCTCTATAATTGGACGTATTACTTGCCCAGGTTCTAAGGACGCCATATCGATTATTCTGGAAGATGAATTTTGCACAAGTTTCTTTGATTTGCTAGGTATTTGCTTAAGAAAGTTTATTATTAAGTAGAACTTTTTAGTGAGTGTCCTGTTTTGACTGGTAAGGAATAAAGGATAGCCGATAAAACTGCTAGCCCAAGATCTCGGCTTCTACAAAGTTGACTACGCACCTTCAACTCCTTTAGTGTCTATAGTTGCCGTATTTTCATTACCATCGGAGATTTCTGCATCTGTTTGTGTTACACACAGACTACAGTACCAAAAACAAGTACATATTACTTTATAATTTGTAAATAAAAATGTTAGATACCGTCAAAAAAAATAGTGACGCCAACCTGCCACAGTTATAATAAAGAAAAACTAATCTAGGAGAGTCCCCATAAGAACTTTAGCAGCTGATAGGTAAGTAAGGAGTTTTTTAAATATGCATTAAACTATTAAGTATGGATGATAATTATTCATCAGTAGCTATTCCTTCGATCGCGTTTTCACAGGAACCCGTTGTGCGGCCGGGATCAAAAGTAGCCTATATATTAATCCAGGTTACAAATTATCTGTGTTCCAAATTTCGGACAAATCCCTTCAGCCTTGTTTGCTTCCCAATATCATACATACTCACAAACTTTCGCATTTATAGTATAAGTAGGATAGTAGGATGTTTAACAAAAAAATCACCCTATTAGATTCAAGTTCATAACATATAGATTAAGTACTGAGCTGTCAGTATCGCTCAACTTCTCTACAATTTTTGGAATACATAAATAGCGTTGTATTTAGTATTTTAGTACCTACTGAGTTTAACGCATATTATGGCCATGAATTAACTTAGCATTTAATGTGTTTCTATTCATCGCTGATCCTCTATGTTTTTAGATTCTATCATAGGAAACGCCTATTTATCAAAAAAACTTTTGCATGACAGTAAATGTTTAAAGTCAATCAAGGGGTTGTCAATTTAGATCCAAGAGGGTGGGTCGTTGGGGTCAAGAGTCACCCCCTGGTCATATCTAGGTCGAAAAGAATGGCTTAGCATGTGACCCCCGCTAGCTTGACGACTGGATCAGTACCTGGTTATAATTGCTGTGGAACTGCTATATCGAAAAAAACAATATTAGGTGAATTATACAACCTAGTAAGAAACAAAAAGCCGTGGTCAGCGTGCTCCTTTTAATAAAACGGTATGCATGTTATTCAAAATTAACAAAAGTTAAAAATAAAATTTTAACAAAGCGACATCTATGCACCGAACGTAGACTCAATTATCACATGACGAATACGAAGTAAGCGTGACTTACTACAGAGTAAATTATATAGTTATAACGAAAATTAAATAATTATAATTACATAAATCTATAGTTTTTTTATTAACAATAGTCATTGTGACATTTTGTTTATAATATTTAGTATAATAATTTTTCATATAACTTGGATAGTAACAAAAATTGTTTTTTTTCCCACCTGTTACCGGCTTTTTACAAAAAAACAGAGACTTTATAGTAAGTATAGTGTGTATATATACAACACATTAAATTGTTACTCACGTACTCCGTAAGTATTTGATATTCGAATTTATAATAAATTAAAAGTTATAGGTAGGTGCTTACCTAAAACTCGATCTCAAGTGGTTTTACTATTTCAGTAATTATTATAATATTACAGATTCCATTATATACTTTTGATGTTTATAAATCAACTTTTTATGTTGGAAATAATTTATGCTAATGACTCCTTTTACCAGATTTTTCATTTCATATTTAAAAAAAATGATACCAAAAATATATTTAGAAATTGTACCAACGAAATTAACCTAAATAAAAATAATGAAAATAAATTATTTTTATACATTTTTAATAAATTAATTTTACAAAAACCATTCCAATATAATTTCGTACACACTGACGTTCTGTTACACGAATTAGGTATAGTACACAATATTTTATTAGAACATTTTTTTAGATATTAAATACAATATTATAAGTAAATATTAAGTTGCAACTTACTGTCACAGTACAGTGAGCACTCACGTATATGAAACCACTAAGAATAGGTCCTCAAGAATAATTGCTCAACAAAGATAAAGTCAGTTGCAATTACGTATCGCACTTGGTCACTATTACTTTAAGCATAAGTTTCAACTGCTCGTGATACGCGCCCACATCTTTATTTATGTCTGAGATTTTTATCTAGATGTGATAAAGATATTTTAAAGCAACAATTTTGATCAAAACAATGATTCTAGAAAAAACAAAAAGTGGTGAGACGATTCGTTTAGAATTTTATTGCGCTTACCCAGTTTTACTTATCTTGAGTTACATCCGTTAGGATAAAAAATGTTTTAGCTCGACATGAAGATATAGTTTTCTACATACGTACCTACGCCAAGTCTTGTACAATCGTCCAACCGTTGTACTCTCTTTATACAAACGCAAAGGTTTCGGAGACATTCGACATTATCCTCGACTAAAACGCGAAAGATTTTATTGCGGAATGTGTCATCTACGCATCGTATATCTGTTTTGTCAATCTGACGTCTGCCGTTTTTTTTACGTCACTGAACTAACAGAGCATCCCCTTTCTGATTTTTACACCCTCTGATCTTCAAAAAATTGATTTACAAGAGAAGGAGAATTGAAACCGATACCTTATGTAGTCAAAAACAAAACCAGACTACTAGATCACAAGCCAAGACTGTACCGAATGGAGAGGTAAAAGTAAAATAAAACCTAGAGTATTGATAGTTTAAGATGACCCCCAGCTATGTTCCATTTTTGTGTTAGCTGGAGAAGATAAACTGTGTACGATAAGTGCGATCATCATCCTTGTCAATTGTTTTGTTATCTTCGTGTTGTATTATTCTTTAAATGCAATAAGTTTTACAGAATTTATTTTTAAAAAAGTTGAAACAAATACAAAATTCCTCATTGTAGTCCTAAGAATTAATTAAAAAAAACATGAAAGTCGCGTCTTTAACTACATGCAAATTAAATTTCATCAAAAGCGGTTCAGTGGTTTCAAATCCATATTTTTATTAAGATATTTTCTGTTCTTGATATGATACTTATTTTTACAATTTTACTTTATTATATATATATTAATAATACCTTTTCCTTGCAGCAAAAGAAGTTAAAATATTTTAAATACTTCAATTAGTTTTTTTTACTTTGTTGAAATTTCAAGCTACATCAAGTTTTGAGGTTTTTGGTATTAAATCTCCAACCGCTGGTCGAGTTGGTTGTAATTCAAGTGACTTTTCTGTAGTTCTAATAGTGGTAAAATTGTTAAATATAAATGAGAGATTTCCAGAGATGGTTCCTCTCCACAGCCCGACCACCATCTTCAGGTGTCGTCTAAAATGGTAAGGTTTTGTTGTTTTGTTTTGTGGGTTTGATATTGTCGGGGTTATTGGAAATAAATCTATAATATAAAAATGAATCGCTTAATGTGTTGGTAAGCGCATAACTTCCAAACGACGGGACCGATTTGGCTAGTTATTTTATTATTGTGTTAGTTATTATCAGGAGAAGGATCTTGTGAAGAGAAAAACTGGAAAAGTTGAAGGTAAAATGGGGAAAAATAATACTTCATTATTTCCCATACTGAACGGGTGGAATGAAGTTCACCAGGGCAGCTAGTAAGAAATAAATAAATGTCCCTGGACAAGTCACACAAATTTAATCTAACCCCAAAGTAGGAAAGTTATATGCTTATGTTATGGGTGATAGTCAACGATACTAATACAAAGAAATACTAATATAGATACCAGAATAAATTTAATAAACACAAATGATTAACGTCTCAAGCCTGAATTTAAGCTTGACTCGTTAACACAAACCTACATAAATGTAAACTTTAATGTTTGTTTTGTCATATCAACTGGTATCTATAGTGATATGTAATTAGACCCGATCGCGTCTTTACTCAAACGCGTGACAGATTAGTTCACATCTTGAAAAGCAAACAAAACATTTTGTGAATTATTCCTGAATATTAGGTAATGCAACATCAGTATCTTATATATAAAATTCTCGTGTCATGTCCGTTCCCGTACTCCTCCGTATCGGCTTGACCGATTCTCATGATATTTTGTGAGCATACTGAGTAGGTCTAAGTATCAGCCAACATCTATTTTTTTATACCCCTAATAGGGTGAATCACCCCAATTTTTTTACTAACATCACATTAAAAAAAATGTGAACCGTCACTGGACGCTTGGCAGATGTGAAAAAATAACAGATTGTGTCAGATTGTGTGTAACTAAATATGTCATAATGATAAAAAAAATATATTACGATAAGAGAGAATCGCACAGTCGATTGCGCATGGCGACGCGTCGCCACATCGTACACACTACTGCATATAGACTGTATACTAGCAGCCTATCCCGGCTTCGCACGGGTGGACAAATTTCAAATTTTTCATAGAAATAAGGCACCCTATGTGCATCAGCAATAATGACTGCTTCTAATAGTAAAATGTTTTTTCAAATCGGTCCGGTAGTTTCGGAGCCTATTAAATACAAACAAACACACAATCAAACCTTTTCTCTTTATAATATTAGTATAGATAGGTATATACCATCATATAACTGCCAGAAATCTGTTTTTCGTGCGCCTGTAGATGTTTCACATCAAAAAAGTATAGCACAACAACGTGTGCCGGGTCAGCTAGTTTTTATATGTTTCTTGATATCCTGAAGAATATTTAAAATAGTGTCTTTCACGGTGTTGGTTTCAGACTTTATTTGTCAGTGATCAACCCCCACGGCTCTCCTGATGGTATGGGGTAACCGCAGCCTATAGACACCATAGATGTTACAGGAGCGTCGCTGTCTTAAGACCAGTAGGGTTACTCTTGATTCATGCAATATTGGAAATTGGAATCGAGTTTGTCTTTTTAGGTACTCTTGATCACGATACTGGTAAGTTATTAACATTTAGTTAATGGTAAATAATAAATTATTTCATCGGATTCGATGTGCTTATTTGTAACTATAAAAAAAAAGTATCTTCACGCTCATATCCCCTAAGAGTTATCACAACGGCACCCACGACTAGCCGAAGACACTAAGTCCCACAATGTGATAGGTGGCAAGCCTATCGCCAACCGACCACATTTTCAATCCCGAGCATCATTTTTTTATTAAAAAATTGGAAAAACCCAATTTTCTTTTTGTTGCCCGACCCGGGATTCAAACCCGGGACCTCATGCAGTCAAGTCCGACAACTGAACCGCTAGACCACGATTATTAACTAAATGTTAATAATCTGCTAGTACTTACTGTCCTCAAAAGTTCCTAAAATGACAAATACAATTCCAATTTCAGATTCGCATGATATCGAGATTCGAGAGTAGGGTACAGGATGGAAGAAACCTACAACTAAATAAGCAAACTTTTTTTATTGACAACAATCAACCACGAGTGAAGAATGTGTTCATTATCGCATTAGTAAAACCGCGGGCTTGGGTTTTATATTACAAACTAGCCGTTTCGGCGAACTTCATCCCACCCGGTCAGTTTGTACTGGAAAAAATAAAATGTTTTTCCTAGTTCCCACGCAGTCGAACGGGATAAAAAGTGTCCAGTGTCCCTCTCTTGATTCTAAGCTACCTCCCCACCTATTTTCATCCAAACCTGTTCAGTCGTTCTTGAGTTATAAATAGTGTAATAAAAGAAAGTCGTGTTTACTTTCTTTTATACATATAGAAAAAAAATCAAATGTTAAGTAAATAAAATATTTACACAATTACGCGGGTTTTGAGATAGGGGTTTCCACGAGGAAGTTTACCAATTTTTTAATACACCTGCATCGAATTGGCAACTAATTAGTGAAGGCAATCTTCAATCAGATAGCGCATTTGTCCGAATTTCAGTTGTTTGCGTATTGAAAAAAATACCAAAAGCTAAGTGATTCGTTCCCTTTGGTTTAAGTCCAATGCTGGTAGTAATTACATGAAGTCTGGGTTTAATTCCAGGGTGGTGCAACACAAAATGCGTTTTTTTAATCGCCTTCTTATTTATGAAAATTAATTCCCATTTCCCTTGGCCATTAATTTCTATTTTTTTTTGTATGTTAATCGATTTCTCCGTTATTTCTGAACCGATTTTTAAAATTATTTGTGTCTGAAAAAGAGCACATCTGAAGTGGTTTCATTGCCACGAAGTCCTGATCTGATAATGTGATATCAAGGAAATAGTTTTTAAAAAATAAATACATAATCCGTTAACGCGTGATGCCATCATCACATAAACGGATGGACCAATTTTGCTCATTCTTTTGCAATGATAGTTATTACCTGGAAAATGTTTTTTGGGAAAAATAAAACAGGGAAAATCGAAAATCGAAAATCCAAACAAACTCTTAGTACCTAGCTGTTAATGTCAAGCGATATGAAGTTCACTGGATCGGCTAGTTTCCTAATAAAAACGTAGCCCGGTATTGGAGTAATTAGTGGTAGATTTTACCAAAGTACGAGTACGTTTAGCTAATCGTGTGCAGTAGTTGACCTGTCGACTCTTCGGACGTGAAGACATTTTCTAAGGTGACAAAATTATTGTCACAATTGTTTTCTCAAAATGCAAACAAACAGTTTTGTGAATTACTCGTGAATGTTATCAGTATCATTTATCTATTTCGTCACATCCTGACGAGATATTAAAACATGTTTATTTTGAGAAGCCTTACTAGCACGGCTGATTTTTTTATGTTAGAGGTCAACGAATAAACACACGGCTCTTCTGATGGTAAGAGATCATTGTGGCCTGTAGACACCGTAGATGTTACAGATGCGGCCTTGTCCTAAGGCCGTGCTTGAAGGAAGGCCTATTGTCTAACGGCCAATGTCAACAATGTATCTCTAAAGATGGATTTCAAGCAATCTAGATAGCGTATCCGCCGGCCTATCCTATACCTAATTGCCATATTTCTCCTGTTCACCGATATGTTATTGGCAAGCAATAACATAAAAATGGATCAAAATATCAATCTTGAACAGCAAGTTTTGGATTAGGATTGATTATTAATATAGACCGTGAGTCTACCAGCTACTCTACCTTCCAGACCGGAACATGACAGAGTTATGATGGCGGCAGTAATAGATAAGGCGGTGGATCCCTGCCCGATTAAATTGCTGAACAGAATTTTTTTTACTACCAGTCGTCTTGTGGGTAATGAGAATGACCTATATTTTAGTGCTTGCCTCTCTCGAGCTACCTGGCAGAGAGGCAGATGGTCTATACTGCTCTGAGGACCGGACCAACACGGAGAAATTTGTTAGGTATTTAAAAAAAATCCGTATTCTTTTACAAAAACTTATTTAGTATACAAGACAGTAAATTTATGTATAAAGTTTAGTAAATACAAACAGTAATGGTACCTACGTTGCCAACGTATACCTCTTGTATAAGTAAGTTTAAAGATTACCCTATCCTTCAGACTACTCTATGATGCCATTTTAGTCGCTCTGATTTAGGCATAGAAATAGGAATATAAATACTATATCACTAGATCTTGTACCGATATCCTAAACCTATGGTATCGATATTGGCACAACATGTTTTTTTTCTGGACAGCCCTAGTAATGTCCGAACGGCAGCCATTTTTTGTTCTAAATGCACGTTTATAGAGTGCTATTTAACGACTCTTTATTAAGAGTTTTAAGTCACGTGTTCATCGTGTCAGATGCGTGGTGATCTACCACTGTGCCATTCCGAAGGCGTTTCTTACCCTGCACAACACCTTTGTGGAATTAGTTACCGAAGGCGGTATTCCCAAACAGTTATGACTTAGGAACCTACAAGAAGAGCGTACTCATTCGTTAAAGATAGGCAACGCATCTGTGATACTTCTAGTGTTGCGAACGTCCGTGATCACTTTCCATCAGGTGACCCACTTGCTCGTTTGCCTCCTCTTGTACACAAAAACTGTAATTTTTTGATAGGTGCGATGCTCTACCGTTTATCAGTTGTTTATTTCCATCAGCGTATCTTTTATCAGCGTGATTGATCTCCTCGGAGTCAACAACCTGACGCATCTCAATGTCGTGCGTGACTCTACATGTAACCGAAAACTTCGTCACTACATAATATAAAAAGAGACTTTGCTCTTCCTCTGTCCCTGTGTCCCTTTGTATGCTTAAATCTTTCAAATTACGCAACTAATTTTGATGCGGTTTTTTAAATAGATAAAGTGACTAAAAAGGAAGGTTTATAGGCATTTACATTTTATACGTGTGCGAAGTCGGGGCGGGCCGTTAGTCTTTAAATAAAAAAGTCTGTGCCCTTTCTAAGCAGCAAATTTAGCAGTCATTGAAGATGGGGTGAAATATAGGCTACTTTTTATCCTGTTAGTTGTAGTGTTTTTTTAGGACAGCGAAACATTTTAGTACGTACTCCACGCAATACCTATTTAGTAATCGTAAAAGAAACTCAAGTCTGTATATTGAAGAAATACCGAGAAAAACATAGGAAATAGTGGGGTTACTCTTGAATCTCGATTTTATGCAAATTGAAAATTGGAATCGGATTTGTGTCGTTTCGTTCTCTTATTCATAAAACTAACGAAGTATACGTTAACTTAGGTTAATAATTCGTTAGTTTTGAATGCAACAAACAAAATATGATTAAAATCCTGATTTCGCATTAAATCGAGATTCTATAGTTACATTATTTCAAGAGTTTTATTATATTAAACGCTTTACCAATTTCTATAACTAAGTATTTTAACGACTGTATCCCTGAAGATGTAGGCAGAAGAACACCAGGGCACCTAGGTACGATTAGATTAGCTGAAGATACTTGTACTAATTCTTACAATGTACAACCTATCGCTTACTGGTTTATCCAATCACGGGTAACGTTATTAAGAAAATTTGAAGACAAATTTGAACGGCCCGACCTCGAAATCGAACCCGGGGCTTCATTTAGTCACAACTATCACCAGACCACTAGACCACAGGGACTATTTCCACTTTCTACTATTATCGATGTATGAAGTATTTATTTTCATACTTAACAAACCATTTTTTTCTGTGAAATTAAAAATAACATAAATACGCATAGCTTAATAAAATAAACTAGTGGTCGCTCGTTGGCCGAAATTAGACCATAATAAATTTTAATACCTTATTGATAAGAACACCATCTTCATTTCTCAAGACCAACTACTTTTTTCCAAACTTTTTATTGCGCCGTCTGTGATCTTTTATCGTTCAACATCAATTTGAACTATTTGTTTGTGTGTGTCAAATGCATGGTAGTGTGGGTAATATTTTATTTATTCATTTAATTTACTTTATAAGCTTTATTATTGAAAAATATTAGCGTTCTGCACTTCTCCTAAACATAAACTTTAAATGTGCCAAATTTTAAGCTCCTGCATCAAGTTGAATCTAACCCCAAAGTAAGCAAATTATATATACTTGTGTTATAGCTGTTTGTCAATGATTCTAATAGAAATACATACAACTTGTGTGACTTGTCGTGGTATATTTATTTATGTAGAATCCTAACGACTAGACGACTAGCCCGCATTGGTACCGATTGTCCTATCTAATATATTAGTCATGATGTCAGTGCTCCCCAATGTCATGTTTAAGGTAGCGAAAAACTTCACTTACTCGAGAGATTTAATTTTATTAGGTTGGTTAGTCATTCTCACAATCGCGTCGTTGGTGCTAATGCAATTGTGGAGTAATAAATATTTTTTCACAACAAATTATGGTATGAATTGGAAGGAAACAAAAATTTAGAAATAATACTATTGGAACTAGATTTTTATATCAAAAAAATTAGAAAAGTAAAGGACTATTTTTTACGCAAAACAAAAGATAAAGAGAATCAAAAAAAGCCAACATCACGTGGTGTTCCCAGGCGGTCACCCATCCAAGTACTGACCACGCCCGACGTTGCGTAACTTCGGTGATCGGACGAGAACCGGTGTATTCAACGTGGTATGGACGTTGGCAACAACATATTCAAAATTTTGATTTATTATGAACTTTCTATTTCCATGCTCAAATAAACATAAATTATTAAAAATGTTCCAACCTACAACAAAATGTTTGTAAATAAGATAAGAACGAACGAACGAATACGAACGAAAAAACTTGCGATTATTAACTTATAATAGAATATTTCTCCAACACGTGACAATACAAAGATAAGCTCATAAAGAAGTCATATCTCAAAACAAAAAAAAAATGACAGTCGACGTCCAATTAACGATTGCGTTTAAAATAATAATTTGGTTTTTAATAAAACAATTATAATATAGTTCATAAATTAAAATTTTGCGATATATATTTGCGAATAGGGTGGCTATTATTCGTGAACCGTGTTTGTATATTTTTGAACACTTTTAAACATGCACAAAATAACTCTTTTTGGTGGTTTCTTATTTAAATTAAACGTCGCCTTAAACTTATAGGGCTCACGTAAAAGGAATTTTGCAATAATTTGATTTAGCCGCCACCTGGTGGGATCTTTATTAATTATTTTGGAACATTATACTACTATCAGAGATTAGTAAATATACTACTCAGCGATAGGTGGCAGACTACACTAATTATTTTGTTATTTGCTACTAGATAGCAGTGTGCGCCGAATTTTATTCTTTAATTTATAATTTCCGTAATTTTCGTTCTTTCGAAATACCGATCAGCGGTCTTAGTTTTATATTATAACAATTTACTGTTACAAACTTACTTTATTATTGTGTCCCACTATGAGCTATTTATTGAAGCTACTGTAATTGATGTTGTTATTTATTTTACTACGCTAGGCGCATTAAGTTGAAAAAAAAACCGTTTATTAAGTACCTATGAAAATCTTCGCCGTGTTGGTCCGGGCTCCTTTGCAGAATAGACCATCTGCCTTCCTGCCAGGCAGCTCGTAAAAAGCGAGCATAGGCTTACCGTCACTAACATCGTGACTTCTGACTAGGTATGTGGTACAGTTTCGCAGCGAGTCACCCGGATTGGTACCACCGCCTTTCCTATTCCTGACACCATAACGTCGTGACGTGTTCTGGTTCGGAGGGTAAGGTAGCCGGTAAACTTACTTTAGCTCGAGGCCTAACATCCCGGCCTCAGTTTGGCAACGGACCATTACCACCTTTAGTGTTTCTGGGCCGCGTGAATTTCTTGCCATCAGGAAATCCGTCTGCTTGTTCTAAAACTTCCTTCTAAACTCATAAAAAAAAACTTCATACATCGATAATAGTAGAAAGTGGAAATAGTCCCTGTGGTCTAGTTGTTTGGTGATAGTGGTGACTGGTGACTACATGAAGTCCCGGGTTCGATTTCAAGGTCGGGCAGTTCAAATTATGTTTTAAAATGTTCTATATTGATAACCCAGTTAGCGATAGTTTGTACATTGTGAGAATTAGTACAAGTATCTTCAGCTAATCTAATCGTACCTAGGTGCCCTGGTGTTCTTCTGCCTACATCTCCGGGGATACAGTCGTTAAGATACTTAGTTCTAGAAATTCGTAGAGCGTTTGCTGTAATAAGAATCGATGCTTGATGCCTTTGGGCACATCATGTAGTCTTTGCGGCACATCTAAGATCTATCTGACATTTGATGCCTTGCTTAGCAATGTACAAGCTCCGTCTTAGCTCTATTTGGTTACCTGCCAGATAACTAGCTCAAAAAAGTTAGAAAAGAATGAGGTATCTATAAAGAGAAAAAAACATTTATTAACATACATACTACTCATTACACACACTACAGCTGATAATATATAAGTATATGACTTTATAGATATAATTTGATGACTTTATACACATAAATGTCGTACAAGAAAAAATAAAAAAAAACAAAAAACTTGACAGAAAAATAAAACAAACAATAAAATACAACTTGAAAAACGAAGTGTGCAGTGCTGCTAATAGGAGAAACATTTAGCATAATATGCCAACATAACTTGTTATTATATACACATTACATACACATATACTGCACATATATTATTATGTTAAAATATTTTGCTCTAACACTGGTAACAAGTCCCCCTTCAGTCTTGAGAGCTATAAGTTTTTATGATAGGTATATATATTATATATTATTTAGATTATATATATTTGTATAGTTAATATTATTAAAATCGATTGACTTTTTATAATTAATGGTATATATTTATAAAGTTAATATTATGAGAATCGACTTAACAGTAGCACCATGACCTTACAAACGTGCTAAAGCCCGAAGAGGGCTCTTCCATCATTATTTGTAGATATCTTGTTCATCTAAAAGTAATAGTATATGGATACTCATTTAGAATTGCGATTAGTTGGCAACAATTTTAATATAAATAATGTAACTGTTAATCACAAAAATAGAGTTTGAGACCTCTAGGTAGGTAGGTAGATCAAAAGCTCACAAGTCCTCACACAGGGCTTTTGAGTAAGTCAATTAAAAACCACGTAGAGTCGAAAATAGAAACAAAAAATACCAAAGTAAGAATCGAGCTTACCTACCACTTGTGTCCCTAAACAAACTGCACACAACTTGTATAAAAGCTAAAAGGAAAAAAGCTCTGACCGTCAGAAGGCGCTCTATCAAGCTCACTCGCAGTCGACCCAAGTGAAAAATACGACAAAGCGGACGCCAGAATGTTTTCTGTTTTTGTTGGTCAGCCACTCTCACCGCGCTATGATATAATGGACATGCCTACACAAAAAGTAACACTTATTTTGGTTTCAAGGAGTGTTATTTTCTACGACGTTCTTATTATTTTATGCAATGGAATTCTATAATGTGCCTAAGTTTTTGAAGTGAAAACTTCTTAAGCGGCGTTGTGCACTTTTTTTGGAATGGCTAAAAACTTTTAAACTCGCGTCAGGACACGTGTCCTTATCGAAAATTCGTAAGACGGATGGAGAGTAAAAAGCCGGAGCGGCGTAGGAGAGGAAGTATCGCCCTCTCTTTCTACGGCGAAAATGTACGCTTGCGCCTGCTGTTTCGTTTAGATGGCGCAGAGCACGAATGTTCGTGTTGTCATGTTTGTGTACGATAGCGCAGAAAATGAATATTGTATTCTACCACGTAAATTATATTACTTTCATACTGATAATTAAAGCGATTCGTGCAAAATTATTTCCTAACCATTCCAAAATATCAGAGATGCACAACGTTAATATTCAAGTTTTCACTTCTGCCGGCACTCCCGGAGTGCAACCCGTCGTTTTTTTAGTTTATTAGATTAATCCTTTGCCTCACAAACTTCACATGTAGAGCTGTAGATGTTTATTTAGAAGTGAGCCGCCATGAAGTTGTTGTATACTTACAACTAATATCACGTACATTTTAGCATCTAAGGTTTTTGGGTTTTGTTATACAACATAGCAATTTGGTGGACAGTTTTTTAAATATTTTTCAAATATGAATATTACAGTTGTGTAACTAATAATGTTAACTATTAATTCATAAAAAATTTAAAAAAATCCCTGATCTTTTCAGTCAAAGTTTGTCTCAATACTCGCATGAAAAATGACGATTTGCCACAATTGCAAATGGTTACCTAAAAATGAAAATGATTTATTTACTACCTGCTATTATTGAAGTTTGTAGTTACAGACCATCAGATGGCGCTCAGTCAATTTTACTCGCAATCAAATACATCCACTAGAAAAAAAATCGCCTTCTGTGTTGATTTTTAACGTTAATTATTATTTTCCGTCCCTGGTATGTCCATATATGTACCCCGTTAGTTTCCGAAAGCGTGACGTATGGCAGCCATTTTCGTCAGCGGCTCACCAGTGACCGCGCCACTGTCTATGTATAGGGTAATTTCGGGACAAATAACGCAGTAGAATAGGTATTTCTATATCAAACAACAACAGAAAGATTTAAGACAAAAAATATTCCACTATTTTCCACTCTTCAACAATACTCGACGCCATGAATTCCTTTGTGGAAAAAATATCCTTTAATAAGTTTTCCAGATGAGTCTTACAACACCTTTAATAATAATGTCACAGTTCTCTTCACAGGGTGTCTAAGGAGGCAAAAATGCCACTCACACCATCATTGAGTCTAAAGGTCTACAAAATTACCAGGATGAGAACTTCAGTACTAAGCAATTGCTTCCAGTCCTTTAAGCATTCAGCACTGTCAAAAAGTTATTGTGTTTTATGGACGATCATAAGTGACAATTGGAGTTGTTTTTGTTAACCTCGCTGGACAAATTACACAATTTGAATCTAATGCAAAAGAAAACAAATTATGTGATTGTGTTATGACTGTCAATCAACGATACAAATACATAGAAATGTTTAAAAAGATACTTATTTATGTATTTAGAAATTAGAATATTTAGAAACTCCGACTAAGAAAAAAGGGTGTGATAAGTTTGACGTGTCTATATCACTACTATCATAACTTTTAATGAAGTTTATTAAGTACTATATACCATATATAATTAAGTTTACCATCATAAGATTTAGATGAAGATTTTTTTAGATTGTAAGCTGACATGATCGAGATGGTTTTAAGCTACTTTACGGATAAATTTTGTCGAATGTTGATGACAATTTTTAATTTTATGTTTATTCGTACCTTAACCTTTCACAAGAAATTTTGTAACAGGTAAAAATCAAATCGAAACTAGTTGCTTAATTTAAGGGAGGTAAAAGTATTAAACATACTCCATACTCTTTTGTCATTCCATGTTTCATTTATTCAAGTTCTATTCATCGAGTTAAAAGCATAACCGACAGTGAGTTTATTTTACTTTGTTATTGATAACTTTGATTGTTAATGAAGAAAATACACTACATTTGCAAAAACTCTGACTGAGTAATGAGGTATATCTGAAAGTATTTTTTACATCCACGACCACACGCCCAAAGCGTAAACGACCGCTTTTGAATGGTTAATATAATGACAAAGTAATCCTATATTACATACACAAGGCAACAACTATTTCTATAATTTAATTTATTATTTCTACAAATAATGCCAGCATTATATACTCATCATATTGCCTAACATTTTAACGATAAGAGTGACATTTGTTTTAATGATTTTCAATTAAAACTAGCAGACTCAACCGGATTAGACGGATTTTCGTGCTAAGAAATACACTTAGCATCAAGATACTAAAATGTTCTTCACCTAGACAATAAAAAAACTTTTGCTTAAGCTATCCTCCAAACCGAAACACTAAAATGCATATAATGTTCGTTCATTTACGGGAGTAAAAAAGTTTAAGGTACCTAGTCTGTCTACATTAGTGTTATAATTCCTTAATCTAAATTACTAGAATATTCTACAAATTTTACCTAGTCATTAGAATAAAACAATATTTAACGACAAACCTAAAATAAATTAAATTTTAAATTTCGAGTATTTTCTCAAAGAGTGGGTCATATATCTTCAACTTACCCTCGCAATAGGAAAGCCAGCACCTGAACTGCTGACGCACAAATAAATCCAACACCGAGGCTATCTCTGAATAAAGGATTATTGACAGATCCCTGTTCCAAATATATAGGATTGTCAAGCTTTTGGAAATTTGGTAAAACAGAAAACGGAAAAATCTAAAACTCTTTTTATCGGGTTGATTTAAACCAGAAAGTGGTCCCAGGGTTTTATAGCAATTGATTCAGCGCTTCTTGATGTATGACTAGGTATACATTTAGTAAACCTGTAGAAAAAAGAATCCTATGCATTAAAGATATTAGGTATTAAAAAAATATGCGCAGGAAACTAATCTAAAAATGATCAGCTAACCATATTTTTTGACATTTTGACGACCGCGACTCACATCGAATTTACCTGACTAATTAATGTTCCGAGGAAGTTCATAGGCTACTTATTATACCGATCAATAAAGGGGGTAATAGGAATAATAGTTAATATGCCTTTGTGTTATAGCGATCCAAGTGTTGGACTTGACTTTATTAGTGGGCTCGAATCCCGGGTCGGACAACAAAAAGAAAATGTGTTTTTTTCCAGTTTTCAAATAAAAAAAATGTTGCTCGGGAGTATAGATGTGCCCGGTTGGCGATAGACTTGCCACCTATCACATTGTGGGACTTAGTGTCTTCGGCTAGTCACGACTAGCCGAAGACGTGCCCTGGTTGTGCATCTGCCTAGCTCTTCGGGGATAAGGGTGTGAAGATACAAATTGCGCTATGATTTTAACGCGTTAATTATTATTAACGCATGATCTAATTCTATTTGTTTTTTTATTTTTTTTTGTCCAATAGGGTACATTTTACAAATTATCCAATCTATCCTAGGTAATAGTACTTACATTTAGCAGTTTAGACATAAAATGATCAGTATAAATAATATACACTAATATACATAGTCTAATATACATTCTTAGCTTGAAACCCGAAATGTGCATGAATATTTGAATATATAGGTCATCTTATAAAGAACTTCACGCCAAGGCACTTTCAGGTTAAGCCGAGAGTACACAAGTACACAAACTGGTATTAAATTAGTTGTCACGTGAAACGAAGTTCGTCGAGTCGGCTTATTTAATAATAGGGGCTATTACGCATTATTATTATTATTATTTTTATGATATAAGAAGGCAAACAAGCAGACGTATTTCCTGACGGTAAGAAATTCACGCCGCCTAGAGACACCAAAGGTAGTAATGGTGCGTTGCCAACCTGAGGTCGGGATGTTAGGCCTCGAGCAAAAGTAAGTTTACCTGCTACCTTACCCTCCGAACCGGAATACGTCATGACGCTATGGCGGCAGGAATAGATAAGGCGGTGGTACCAATCCGGACGAGTCGCTGCGAAACTCTACCACTTAGTCACGGTGTTAGTGACGGTAAGCCTATGCTCACTTTTTACGAGCTGCCTGGCAAGGAAGGCAGATGGTCTATTCTACAAAGGAGCCCGGACCAACGCGGGTTATATTTAATTGTTAAAGTGAAAAGTCGAAACGCATAATGTAAATAGTATTACTGTACACGATTTTAAAATAGAGATCGATTTTTTGCGGATTTTGCTGCGTTTAAGCTATTGTTTTAGATTTAATTTTCAAAGCTTTATAAACTAAGATATAATTGCAATAAAACGATTACAAGTACTATGCGTTTGCGAATATGTTATTACCAATGTTATATTATTTTTTACTATCAGTTAAATTTAAAATAAAATGCTTTAAAAACGACTATGTTTTATTTGTACAAAATGTTTTGTAAATTTTTAAAAAATGATGTAGTAAATAAAGTAATATTGAATAGCCTCATCAACATTTTTCCCTTATGGGCTTGGGTCTTTCAGCGCAGACTAGATCACCTGCTGTTCTGCCAGGCAGCTTGTAAGAGGCGAGTAAAGGTAAAACTACTTATTACTATCATGGTCAATTGATAATAAAGTCCTGTGCAGTAAATTGCCGGGTAGGTATCCACTGTCTTACCTATCTTCACACCCATATCCCCGAAGAGGTTGGCAGAGGCACAACCAGGGCGCCCATGACGAGCCGAAGATACTAAGTTCCACAATGTGATAGGTGGTAGGCCTATCGCCAACCGGGCACATATCCAATCCCGAGCAACTTTTTTTTTATTAGAAAATTGGAAAAACTAAATTTTCTTTTTGCTGCTCGTCCCGGGAATCGAACCCTGGACCTCATACAGTCAAGCCCAACGCCTGAACCGCTAGACCACAGAGGCGATATTTTTTTTACCTATTCCTGCCGCCACAATGATAACGTCATGTTCCGGTCCGGGTGGTAAAATATCCGATAAACTTACACAATTGGCCTAACACCCCGACCATCGACCCGACCGACAACTCACCTACAACATCTATGGTGTCTACAGGCTATTTTTATCTCTTACCATCATTATCCGGTTGTTAGTTGACTGTCTTTTGCCATAAAAACAAAATTGTTATGATTTGTTCCGGGAGGGTAACGCCGCTTAATAATAAATGTTTAATACTAAGCGTTATTGCTTTAAATGGCTGCAGCTAAAGCCTCATTATGTTGACGAAACATTCCATCATGGATGTCTAAAAAACTAAATTGCTTCCGGAACATAAGCCGTATTCACATTGTAAAATTTATTGGAGCTGTTCAAATTTTATTATAAACTAGCCGACCCGGTGAACTCCATTCACTTGACACTCGATACTCTACCTACTAAAAAAGACCTGCACGTACTAAAATTTCCATAAATTCAGGATTTCGTTGGTCACTTTAAACTTAGTGTTCTTATGTCGGTGATTTACAAACTACAAAATTTATGGCTTGCAAAAAATTTGGAACCATCTAAAGCACTTACAAATGAAGAAATGAATGCATTAAATCTAACTACGCGTTAACTTATTGTAGCCGAATTTATAGTTTGAATTTTATCCCTCTCCGACGACAACCCCTTTAGTAAGAAGAAAAATGTTTTAGATACCTCCCTCGGCAAAAAAATTATCTTACAGCCAGTAGATTTTATACGAGTCGCGGTTTCCAAAAATCTGAAAATGCTATATACATGTGTTTTGATGCTCTGTTTTAAACGCCTGCACTTATTTTTTTAATGTCTTCAATCTATAGAAATCGCTATTACTTAGTTACATAATACATATTTATTTTTTATTAACCGAGGACAAAGAAGAAAGAAAGGAGGAGAAAGGTTATCAGTTTTTTTTATTTTTATTGCGTTATTAATATGTGGCTATTAATAAATGGATTTCAATGTTTTTTTTTGTCAAATGACGTTAACATATTCATAATTCAAAGACATTAACTTATCACGCTGACTACTGGGGAGTTGAACATGGGACCTAACCATGTTCAACTCCTAGGTCGGACAGCTAAAAATGTATTTTTTTCTTTTTTCTAATCAAAAAAAATGTTGTGTGGAATTGGATATCTGCCTGGTTGGCAGTAGGTTTATAATCTATTACCATGTGGGACTAAGTACCTTCGGCTTCAAGGATGCCCTGGTTGTTACTTACTTACTTTTTTACTTTAATTCAAATGGTTTGTTTTTGAAAAAGCATTATTTCGTAGTGTAAACGCAGCTTTATAAATAACATGATAATAAAATATAGCTTTCATTTAAGTGCATTAAAATTTATTCGAAACAGACGAAGTTGATATGCCTACCGCTAGTAAATTTTTAGCATCATTCTTAAGTAAGTTTACTGGCTACCTCACTCTCCAAACCAGAACACGACAATGAGGAGCGTGGACGTTATACGGTAGGAATATTTAAAGCAATAAGTACAATTAATCTGGACGAGCGTTGTTAACGAATATGTTAATGATCGCCACTAAGATCAGCATCTATATTCATTATTAGTAGGTATATTTAATTAAAAAGAGCATTTCATACGTATTTAAACAAGAAAACACTTAGCAGTACGGAAATAATTTAGTAACATAAAATCGGATGTAAAGACCCGCCTCTGGTTTCAACCAATAAAGTTTCAGATTTCAGCAACAGTTTCAGCCAATGGCGGCGTTTCGCTACAGTTGCCAATTGTAGCGAGCCAACGGGCTTCATACCTACCGAAATAAAGCTCTGAGATGCCAACCCTTTTCTGAGCTTTCATCATTGTTTTGATGTTCGGATTGACTGATTTTATAGCAAATATTACGTACAAAAAGATTGTTTTATTAATTAACACATTAGTTCTAAGAAACTAGCTACAAAATAAATAATGTCTATTATGAGTAACTTTGTCACTTTGTTCAAGAAAAAAAAACTATTTATTTTATTAAAAATAAACAAATAACCTGTATTAAAATTATACAATTATAATTAAATCCACTTATTAATATATTTATGGGATATCAAACATATTTTCAAATTAATATTAATTTTGATAAAAGGCATTTTAAAACAGTTTACACCTTAGACAGGATTTAAACTCGCACCCTTGGCCTTTGTAACTAAAGGACAAAGCTCTGCCATTTAAACTTTAATATAGACTATAACAATGGTTTTGCTTTGTTCTTAATAGGTATCTGTATCTGTAGTAATGTAGGTATGTGTGATAAAACAATAGATTTTTACATTTATGTATTTCGACACTTTTAGGGATGATTTCAAAGCTAATATTGAAATCCTAGTTTAGTAGAACTAAGTTGCTACTAGAACTAAAACGAGTACAATATTATAAGTTGTTATTCCGTTCTTAAGTTAGGTACTGCAATGTAAGTTACTCTTAAAATTGACAATATTCTTATCAATTAACTATTACATAAAATAGTTTAGTAATAAAATATTTATAATAACTAAAATACAATGTCAAGATTGTCAATTTTATTATGAAAGGATCTTTTTTTATTGTAAATATTTAGATGTTATTTAATATTAAACTATATTACTTGATAAGAAGATTCTCAGGGGGCGCAGGTAAGAATTTTATCAACACCAACAATACACACACTGCTAAAAACTCAACGTACGTTTCGCTTTGTTATCGAAGCATCATCAGGAGAATTCGACTGCACTCTACGAAGGTCAAGCAGCCTGCAAAGATCTCTCTTACGCCCGGCGTCTTACGCCGAGCGACGAGCCACTACTCCTCCATCAAATCCACCCAGTAACCAGAACGCAGCACCAAGTCGAGGTACGGTCTTCCGGGCGACAGCCCTTGTTGCTGGCGTTGTCCAACAGTCCAATCTATTTGAATAAGGATGTTTTGGGCTGAGCACTCTGCTCGGCCTAAAATAGCCCGGTGAAGTTGTAAAAACCAAGAGGTTAGCAACATTAATATGTTACTTAATATTAATATGCCATTACAAAAAAAAGTGTAGCAATAGTGTGCGTATTGATGGTGGCTAGCATGGTGCTAATAAACAGTTTCGTGGTGTATATTATGTGGTGCTAGAATTTTGTCTATTTTAAAGAAGTATTTGCTTTTTATATATATATATATATATATATTATTGAACTCGTTTACTCTAAACGTAGTTTTACCTGGTTTTACTTAACTCTGTTTCTAATATAATCGGTGAAATCAGCCCTTAGTCGTTTGATAATTTTAGTGCAGAAAAACGCAAAAAACCGACTTTGATTTCAATAAGTCACCTAGGAACACAAAAGTTACGTAATGTGCTCCTTTATTTCTTTGGGATTCCATCAGAGGATCTAGATACAGAGAGAGAGGGCAATAGGACCTCCTTAGAAAAACGCTCTTACAAATAAAAAGAATTTTTGCAATCGGTTCAGAAATTACGGCGAAATCGACTAACATTAATAAAAAAAAGTTAAGTCGAGAGAAAATATAAGAGTCGAACATTTAAACTCCGGTTTGGAAGTTGGTTAAAAATGTTGTGTTTGAAATTGTCGTGGTTCTGTTTGGAAGGAGGATAAACTTGATCTTCCGCGATTAATACACCTTCAGATGGAGATTATTAGTTCAGGCACATATAAAAATAGTGTCTTCACGACTATATCCTCCAGGCAGAGTTACTACGAGGGCACCCACGACTACTCCAATACACAAGTCCCACGATGTAATTGGTGGCAAGCCTATCGCCAACCGAACACATGTCTAATCCCCGGCATCGTTATTTTTATTAGAAAATATTAAAAACACAATTTCATTTTTGTTGCCCAACGCGGGATCGAACCCTGCACTTCACAGAGTCAAGTCCTATACCGAACCGCTAGAACATAAAGACGATAATTATTCTTTAATAATAAGAGGAGTTTAATTATTTTTTATTAATATTAATTGTTACCAATTTTTTCCGGAACCACAAATTTAACCAAATTGAATTTTATTTTTCAAACTACAAGGGTGGATCCAAAAGTTCGTGGCTTAACTTACATGGAGCTATGACATCTTTTTAAAATCTACCGTCATTTGTTAGTATGTGGCATATATATTTATTGTGCGCAGTTTCATTCCGATACTGCACAATATAATTTTTCTGTGATTATTTGTTTGAAGCAATCTGACTCAATTTTCAATAATGGAGAAAATTAAACACCGTGCAGTCATTAAGTACCTCAATAAAAAAGGCCTATCACCAAAAGACATCCATCAAGATATGGTCAGCACTTTGCGGGAGTCTGCTCCATTGTATTCCAGTGTCAAGAAGTGGGTAGCTGAGTTTAAGCGCGGTCGTGAGAGCATTAAAGATGATCCTAGGAGTGGAAGGCCTGCATCCTCTACCACGAAAGAAAACATCGATAAAATTTGTGATCTCGTACTGACTGACCGACGTTTGACCATTGGTAAGATAGCTGAGATAACAAACATTAGTTATGCCGGGTGCAACATATAATAACGGAAGAGTTGGGGTTTCATAAGGTTTCTGCTCGCTGGGTCCCGAGGTTGCTTTCAGCTGAACAAAAACGAATTCGATACACAATTTCGCGAGACTGTTTGGAACTTTTTGAGACTGATCCCGAGGACTTTTTGTCTAGATTTGTTACCATAGATGAAAACTGGGTTCACCACCATACTCCTGAATGAAAGCAACAATCCAAACAGTGGAAAAGATCAGACTCTCCTACACCGAAAAAGGTCGTTTTGTCGACTAACAAAGTCATGGCTCCTGTTTTTTGGGATGCGAAGGGCAATATTTTTGTAGATTATTTACCGAAAGGTCAAACTATAAATTGTAGTTATTATTGTAACCTTTTACGAAGACTCCGGGTAGAAATATAAGAAAAAAGGCCGGGAATGTTGCGTAAGAAAATGTTGTTTCATCAAGACAATGCACGTGTTCACAATTCGGTTGAAACAATGTCTGTAATCTATGATTGTGGCTACGAATTGATGCCCCACCCACCTTATTCGCCGGATTTAGCCCCCTCGGATTATCATTTATTTCCAAATTTAAAAAAAACACTTGGGTGGCTCGAAATTTTTGACTAAAGATGAGGTGATAGTCGCAGTAAACGACTATTTCGCCGACCTTCCGGAATCGTTTTTTTTTTCGAGGGGATAAACAAGTTGCAGGTCAGGTGGAAGAAGTGTGTTGAGCTAGATGGAGATTATGTCGAAAAATAAAAATAAATTTAAACCCACTTTTCTTTCATTTTCTTGGTCGGGCTTAGAACTTTTGGATCCACCCTCGTAATTAAGAATATTAAAGTAAAAATATTTCGTCGCATTGGTTTTAATTTGTCACACCCAACGGAAAAGAGGGATATAACAGCAGCAGTGTGACGTGTCAATAAGAAATGTCGATATTAATGAACTTATCATTTTAGTTTATTCTATGATTATTTTTTACCGACTCTATAAAAAGGAGGAGGTTATCAATGTACGACATACATACACATATCGATAACGATATACATATATGTCTATTTCTGTGGTGGTTAAAGTTTTGGTAAAGAGAGGTACAACTGGTTTATGCGTAATATTTATCATTATTTACCTCTATAGTAGTGATGAAATTGATGTCGGTTTGTTACAGTTTTACTGTGCTTAAATAATAGAGTATTATGTAGCAGCTCGCCTGATATCACGCCGTAGCGTCAGTGCTCACAATGTTCGTACTCCGCGCTGGGCGGTGAACTAGCCTCGCACACAGCCTAAGATCTGACCAATACATAATGATTGGCCAGTAATATCTATGGTATAGGCAGAGTTAGTCTCTTACTATCAAGAAAATCACCCGCTTAAAAAGTCTAATTAAAATATCAATTTGCAAAGCACTTAAGCGAAAGCTATCACAATTTTTATGATTATCAATATCGAAATGTCGTTTTACACCTAAGTTTAATATTGGAGCTCGTCGTCGGGTGGGGAACTGTGTGGAAGCGGTGGGGCATTCCCCCTCACGGACGATATTCAAATTGCGAACATTTCATTTTAACGCTTTACCAAGATATTTGCTAGCTCCCACGCTCCTTAGTGAAGGAAAAATGCATATCGATATAATGCTATATAAATTTCCCCCGAATTATCGACTACTACCAGCCAGTAATAAAGTTATCCCTTACATTTACTCTCGAATACCTAACTCAACTTACGTTTCACGAGCTCCGTGTATCAATTCTTGGATTAACTATTCTGTAGAATAACGTTTTGCTTTATCTGTGGCACCTTGTGGCGTATAATACGGCCAAAGTATGTACGCTATTCCTTGTAAGCGTTAAGGGCCCATTAGCGTATATTTTACTTTAGAAGGATTATCACACGTCAGTTCTTGCTTGTCCGTTGTGAATTATTGTCAGTAATCGTTAATGATTAGAATTTGAACCGACTTGTGAGATGATGTACTTACTGCTTTATGTTTTATTTTGTCTGGTGATTTAATTACTTTAGTTTTGTTTAACTTTCGAGTTTAATAGTATGTCGGAAAGAAATGCATATTAAATTTAACTATTTAGTTAGTTAATAATTAAAATAGAGGCTGATTGTTGTTGAAAACAAAAAAGAGTGTAGGATTTTGGGTCTTCAACGATCTCTATAACAAATTTTATCGAATTCATTTTTGCTATTTATTGAAGGCAAAATTTTAGTTTTTGACGAGTTACCAAAGCAAAATTAATAGCAGTCAAATATTATAAGAAAAGAGTAAAGTTAAGATCATTTATCTGGAAGTTGTACATCACTGATTGTGACCATTACTATACGTACTTGGGACTATAAACCTTTAATTTTTGTATAATATTGGAATGCATACAAGCAAACGGATTTTCTGATGGTAAGAAATTCATGATGCCTAGAGACACCAAAGGGGGTAATGGTGTATTGCTAACCTGAGGCCGGGATGTTAGGCCTCGAGCAAAAGTAAGTTTACTGACCAGAAATATGAAATCCTAATTTAAAAGTACCTTATAATGAAAAGGGTTGTTTCGCCAGATCGCGTCCACTTAGTGGAGTTTGCAGGTTTGAGGTAAAATATAAAAATGTTTTAGATCTAGTTTTTAATTCAGTAATATTGTAACCCAGTTGAAGTATAGTCTATTTTAGGATGAAGCTAAGTTTTAGCCAAAATGTTTAGTGATTATTTTTTAATAATTAAAATAATCAAAATATGGCGATTTCGCCAGTTTGCGTCCACCAACTTATAAAGAAGTTAAGGGGAAATTTTATTAAGAAAATTTATAGAAACTGTTCACGCCTAGTCCCTTACTGGGTTGGCAGAGAATATCGAGTACCAAGTGTCACTAGCTTCCTTCACATTAATTACTTTTTTTATACACAGAAGCTGGTTGTGGAGATTGTGATGGCAAGAGCTGGCTCTGGGTTAAATTGCCCATGGAATGTCAACTTAGGTCTCCCCGGGTAACTAAGTACGTCCATACAATTTCGCAATGTATGTCTGTACTGGCAATCTTTCATCTGCC
>NJDC01057877.1:422704-447513 GCA_002245475.1 Calephelis virginiensis
CTTTAGTTAGAGATAAGCTCGCCTTTTGTGCATTTTTAACTTCTCGTGTATTTTGTGTATTTTAATTTTTGTGTGCAATAAAGTGTTAAATAAATAAATAAATAAAAAAGATGTTTTTAATTCTGCAGTATTTTTGTTTCTGATACCTCACAACTTTCAATGGGTTAAATTTAAATAATTCTTTTGTTCAAGTGTTACAATATAATGAGTTTATTGATTTGTTTTATAATTAACAACGCGTAATTTGTTAATTTACGTGATATAATTAAAATAACAGTCATTTTTACAGATTTTCTGTTTCAGTTCGTAATACAAATAATAACCTCCAAAATAATGTTTTCTTCTGAATTACTGAGACAAACATCATTATTTTGCGTAAGGGATCTCCAAACTTTGAAGGCCTAAGGCCATAATTTTTTTTTTCGGTATGTGGCTAGGGCCATAACAACTTTATTTTTTCTGCCCACCTATCAAACATAGGCTTTTTAACAACGATATAACATTGATGACACTATAGTACTAAGCTGTCGCGGGCCGGATTTGGTTCGTAGGCCGTAGTTTGGGTTAGGAAAATATATGCTAAACCAGCACATATCTTACATGTTTTCTTCTTTATCAACTCAACATGGTATTTTAAGGGTTCCGTAACAAAATTACGTAAAACGCCAACTCTTAAGCACTATCCGGACGGTTGCAATAACAACTCAATCACGCCTTCCACTTGTGATGACCTTGGTGGAAACTTTGTTTTGCGGTGTGGAAAACTTTAAAATTTGCATTAAATCTACGTTCCACACGGTTGCAAACCATTGTTTAGAACCAATGTTTTAATCCGTGTGGAAACCCTATTAAACGGCTATTTTATTTCCAAACTGTTATGAGTAAAGAGTTGAAACTGCATTGATTTGAAACGGGTTTGGGTGTGGGTGTGGGTGTGGGTGTGGGTGTGGGTGTGTGTGTGTGTGTGTGTGTGTGAACGGATTTGTGACACCTAACAGTAAAACAAATGCTGGTGTAAATGAAGTGGTCTGAAGATGGATCTCGTAGACATGAGACATAACCCTGAAATGCCTACTGGTAAACCCATCCATCGCGTTTGGACTCATTACATTAATCTTAATTAGATATTTTCATATTTTCCGATGACGAGGACTTTATGACACGGACCTGAAGAAAAACCTGTGAGGTAGCTGATGGAAGATAGTTTAAAAGTAAAAAGTAAGTAAGTATATTTACGCCAATATCCCCGAAGAGGTAGGCAGAGGCACAACCAGGGCACCCACGACTAGCCGAAGACACTAAGTCCCACAATGTGATAGGTGGCAAGCCTATCGCCAACTGGGCACATTTCCAATCCCGACCAAGTTTTTTTTATTAAAAAATTGGAAAAATCCAATTTTTGTTGGCCGACCTGGGATTCGAACCAAGGACCTCATACAGTCAAGTCCAACACCCGGACCGCTAGACCACAGAGGCGATTTATTCTAAAGCACATCAAAAGGAAAGGTGTTGTGAGTTATGTGTCTGTGTGTATCTGAGCCATCATAGCTTTTAAAAGGATGGACCATTTGTCGGGAATCCATTAAAAAAAATTAATTTCAAGATTATTTAAAATCAGGTGTAAACATATAAATTCAACAAGTTAAAATTTAATTAATCGAACTTGTTTCATACGGACGAATACGTAAGATTACAGTCCTGTATAAAAAGGCAAGTTGCTTGACATTTTCTATGTGTTAAGATTTGTATAAAGATAGCCATGTTTGTAACAACCCAAAATATTTTGCGCCATTTAGGCTAGCAATGGAATACGGTATGTGTTGAGCTGCCATACTGCTATTTTCTTTTATTGTACAATTCCTTTATTGTACTATAATGTCTATTTTAAGGGTAGACTAGTAATATGAAGCGATATTACTACTGGAGGTTACACTGCTAACAAAGACCTGATGTCATTTTCAAATATTGCTAACTCACTCTAATGTATTGATCTCTCTTTCGTTTTGGCTTTTGTTAGTTGACATTACAAGACTCTCTGACAATACAACAACACCTCGATCACTGATAAAAGTGTTTGAGATAAATGATCTTGCCTGCAGATATACAAAAACTCTCTTGAAGTACACTATACTTGCTTTAGGCTGGATAAGAAACAATTATGTAGATATCATAATTAATAAAAATTAAAGCGGCTCTACATATTTTTATAACAACAAAGATGGCGGCTCCAGGTCGCCACTGCTAGCTTTCAGCGGTTGTTTTCTTTTTAATTTGCCTCTTGACGCCGCGCTGACTGTATCGCGGGGAAGTCATTCAAATCCGACACTACAGCGTGTATTTGATACGTTTACGTGAAAACGTGCGTTATTAAATTCTTTCACTTGTGAAAATGATATTCATTCAGTTGCTCCATACAGTTTCTGTGCAGGGTTTCTATAACTATTGGCAGTATAATATATTGTTCAAGGTTTACACATCATATTGAGGTAGGTACCTACCTACTCATAGTACACGGACCATGACTAGAAAGTCGTAGCATTTGTACTCGTCTTCTTATTCAAGCTAGAAAGTCTATGTTTACTACGGTCGTATTCTAGCTTTAAGATTACGATAGTGTACAAGGAAGATTAACGTAACTAAGATGTTTTTTGTATCAGATTGTCTTTCTTGATAATCCAATAAAACAATTTCTGATTCTAATACTGTAATAGTCATACAATTACAAGTTTTGAATAACCCCAACAAAAAAGTTAGATTTCTAAAAAAAACCCTTCGAAATCAGTCTATTCATTTAGGAAATATCATAACTGTCCTTCACAGACAACTACACACAAACATGTGTAACTTATAATTCTCCTCTTATTCTATTGGGGGTTAAAACATGTCCGTACTAAGTCAATAATAATTGAGCGTGTAATTACTATATAATACTGTTTCTACGCGTTGCCACGAGTCAGAATTTAAGAAACTTCAAGTTGTCTATAGCAACGGCATTAAAATCGACCTAACATACAAGTAATTGAAAATTATAACACAAGTAAAACTAAAATATGTAAGCAAAATTTCATAGGCTTAGGATCAAATAGATAAATATTCCTGGACAAGCTACACAAATTAAAACTATACTCAAAGTAAACCAATTATTACATGCTTGTTAGTCAACGATACTAAAATAATAAGCTTTATATGGATACCTATTAGAATAAATTTAAATTTAATAAACACCCAGGATTATTATGTATTAGTTCAAAAATTCGAAAATATACACACAAGTAAATTCCGCTTCAAAATTTCTATAAATTTCAAAGAAAGAAAAAATTTTGCCCCAGACATTTTTTTGAAATTTAACCCAAGCACAGTGCAAGTGCTAAAATAAAAAAACACAACTTTCAAAATTGCTATAAAATTTTAAAATGATTACGAAAATCTATTTTTTTTAATTTTAAATGAAATCTTACATTTACATATAACATTAACATATATATTTACTAATAGTTAATCTACTTAAATAAGTAGATCTGACGTTGCTAAATGTATTTGGCATGCAGTTTGACAGAACTTGGTAGAAAGAGATTTTATGTTGAGACTCTGGACATTAGAAATTCAAATTAATCACGACCATCTGAAAATTTTAGCTGTGATACTCAAACTGCAAAGTGCTTGGATAGGGTGGTATTTACCATGAAATCTCAACGAATTCCAACATGAGAACCTAAAGAATATTTTTTATACTCTGACGAAGTCTCGCGTAACAGCTAGTAACGAATACATTTTTTCGACAAGCAATATTAAACGCATAAACCCATTTTGGTTAACTAAAAAAAATGCGAAAACTTAAAAATGTTGAAAAGCATTCTGAACCGTTGTCAAAAGTTAACTATTTTCAAAACAAAAAAGTTCGTTTATCAGACGAAACTTAGCTTTATATTATCGATAAGTTGTCGCTAAAACCCAGTAGTATACGTATGTGTTTTAAAACTATCATTTTACTAGACATATACAAACATATAAAAACGACATGAATTTCATAAACAGTGTTAAAGTGCTCGAGGAAAGCAATTCACCCCGCGAAATAGTCACTTAGCACTTACCAGGCGTCAATCTACCCCAACCTCCCCTTCTCTAAGAGTAACGTTGAGATGTTAATAGTCTAGAGTACCTACTATTAGCTTGTTGGCAGATACTGGTGGTAATTTTGTTGCGTACTCACTAAATTATGTTACGTTATTACTATCTTAGTATGTACATGACATTTTTAAAAACGTTACAAGTAGACATATCCAGTATATATGTTTATAATATGTTTAAATTGTTCAATCTTTATTTTCATTTCATTGAAAAAAGATAGCATTTACTTAAAATAAGTTTAGTTGGTACTCACCTTAGCATAACACCAAAATTGTCTTATTTTAAACCAAACTCACCTATCAAATTGATTTGTTTTATTGTGCCAAGAAATTGTACAAATAGTATATTCCCACACAGGAGCTGGAATAAAAGCCTAATGTTCAATTAAAGTTACTTATCTTGTGAACCGAAACAGGACGGTGGCAAACTCTAATATAATGGCTGTAAAATAGAGACAGGACGTGTATTCTTCCTAGCTATGAACAAAACTATGAAAGATCATATTAATATTAGATGTAGATAATGGATGGAAAGATTACATTTTAATTTTTGATTTGAATCTACTTCTACCATCTAGTCATGGTCATGATGTAGGAAAGTAAGTTCACATGCTTACGTGTACTAGCTGAATGGTAGTTAGATACATATTTTGGTATTTCAATTTAGGTACCAGATAAAAGTGCACATTTATCAAAAACTTTAATTGATATAATTTCATGTACTGTTTGGAGTATTTTATGAACCAAAGCACAGAAGTTTTTACCATCAGTGCAATGCCATATTTTTTGCAAATATTATATGTGCAAAACATTTATACTTCACAAACAAATTTAATTTTAATAAGAATTTCGCTGTAAATTTATGCCTTATCTTGAATACATAATATCATCGCCTCTGTGGTCTAGCGGTCCGGGTGTTAGACTTGACTCCATGAGGTCCCGTGTTTGAATCCCGGGTCGGCCAACACAAAGAAAATTGGATTTTTCCAATTTTCTAATAAAAAAAAATGTTGGTCGGGATTGGAAATGTGCCCGGTTGGTGACTTGCCACCTATCACATTGTGGGACTTAGTGTCTTCGGCTAGTCATGGGTGCCTTGGTTGTACCTCTGCCTACCTCTTCGGGGATGTGGGCTTGAAGATACTTTTTTATGTATTTGTACGTATTTCTAAGAAAAGGTTATTTATTGTTGGTCTGGTAAACGATATTTAATAGAAATCCCGAATTAATTTGCTGAAGATTAATAAAATATAAGTATTTAATTTTTTGTTGCTAATTTATTTCCAATATATTTCTATGCTTAGATACGCATTCTATTGCAAAATATACTCTAAGGCAGGCTGTATACAGTTTCCAACCCCCTCCTGGCAGTTAATTGCTAAGATTTTCATACAAATGTTTATAATTCGCTTTGCGACTCAAATTCTGAAACATCAAAAGATTTTTCAACGCAATGTTTTTATTTTAAGGACTCACGTTAGACTTGCATTTGGTCTTACCGTGAAGAAGTAGTGGAAAATAAGGCTTTTTCCTGACATGCTATTTATTAATAGTCACTAAATATATATCTTATTCATCTGCCTTATCCTTTACTACATGTTAACCGTGGCGAAGCAGTGTTTTTAGTTGTACTGCAGCAATACTTTTAGATATCAGGACAAAAAGAAGCCTGTGTCACGAGTCAACATTCTTACAATGTCCTCACATAGAAATGATACCATAACATCACTTGATTGCAATGTGAAAGAAAGATTGAAACTCATTTTTGCTTTAAATATACATATATATAACAAAATTGTATATAACAAAATTTATTATATTACTTATTAACAAAATTGTCTTAAATCAAAGGGTAAAAGGGTTCTCTAAAAGGGTTTCGATAGAAGCTATTTGACTTTTTGTTAGATAAAGCTTATTATAGTGTAGAAGATTTTTATGGAACGGTTTCATAGATTTTTTCTTAATACTTAATTTTAAAATTTTCTTCAAATTTTAAAACATGATATGATAAATCTAAACAATAAATTTGATTAATTTTAAAAACATTTGCACACCACAAATTGGTAGAATATGTGGGTATAAACAAATTTCATTTGTAACATCTTCAAGATAGGTTTGAAAACGTTGATAGCTTATAGTAGTTAGGGTTAAACCTAATCATATTTTAAAATTTTCTTCAAATTTTAAAACATGATATGATAAATCTAAATAATAAATTTGATTAATTTTAAAAACATTTGCACACCACAAATTGGTAGAATATGTTGGTATAAATAAATATCATTTGTAACATCTTCAACATACATATTCAGCAAATAAATAAATTTCATTCCATTTAATTTTTACATGAACACAGATAGAAAACCACACTAAAAAAACAAACGATGTAAACAAATACCCCTTTTTTTATGATATTGGAAGGCAAACAAGCAGACGGGTTTCCTGATGTTAAGAAACTCACTCAGAGACACCAAAGGTAATAATCGTGCAATGCCAACTTGAGACCGGGATGTTAGGCCTCGAGCAAAAGTAAGTTAACTGGCTACCTTACCCTCCGAACCGGAACACGTCATGACGTTATGGCGGCAGGAATAGGTAAGGCGCTGCTAAACTCTACCACCTAGTCAGATGTCACGGTGTTAGTGACGGTGAGCCTATACTCGCCTTTTACGAGCTGCCTGACAAGGAAGGCATATGGTATATTCTACAGAGGAGCCCGGACAAACACGGGGACCTACCTACTACAAAAATTAGGAAACTGGTAAGCAGACCTATGACTAAGAAAAAAATAAAGAACAAAAAAGTAATTTAAATTAAGAAGTGTCCAAATTAGTGTTTCCGAAAAGACCATTAATTATACACTAATTTCTTTACGAATTCGTTACTTGTGCACTTTATCTGACAAAGATTGAATAATTTTACTTAAAGTGTTGACGAAAGACAATCACGAAAAACTGAGCTGCTTTTTCTATCCCGCCAAAACCTCTACAGTTCCACAACTGTAAGTGTATAACTTATTATGTTTTTAATATTTATCGTTTACCAGACCAAGCGGCTAGTCTGAGTCTAGACACTGACCTGATACTAGGTAATAAACTCGGAAATCAGACTGATTATTACGAGGGTTGTACTGCATGAAACTCATTTTTATTTTACTCATTATTTTATTTATTCTTCATGTAAGTAAAATTCTCCTTAGCGTTCCACTAGTACGTTATTGTGTAATTGTAAGGCGCGTGCCTGAAAAAAGGTTGGTACAGCGCCTACATACAGTCTCCTTTGCTAATAATTTTCATATTTTTGGCTAAAGAATAATTGCAATATTTGTTGAGAGATATTATTTTTATTTGTCTTTCATTTCGAACTATCAGTGGTGAAATAAGTTGGGGTAGCCATCCATAAACGATCGGAATTACATTTAAACTGTAGACGTAATGGCGGCATTAAACTGATATTACAGAAGCGGCGAGCATTCCTAAGGATTTCTATTCATAGAGGGATTGTGTATGGTATAACTTGTAAGCGTTGACAGGTTTATTGGCGATTTAATGTAAATTGCTAATGTTATACAGCTTCGCCCACGTTGTTTTAACGAATCATAGTTTTTTTAGCAAATGTTTAATAAGGTACCAAGAAAGGTTTTGTTGATTTTAACAAGAAAATAATACGAAAACCAAGAGTATGTATCTAATCATTATTTAAATTTTAAGGACGAAAATTTTATTATGTATTCACTTGTAAGTATTTAAAAACTGTCATACATTTAAACTTTTTATAACTTGTAACACAGCATGTGACACTTGACCTATATCCAGAGGCCATACTCCTGGCATTCACATCAATTCATATGATACTTTTTTCTCATTTATTTGCATTAAAAATAAACATAAGATTAAAAATAAAGGTGCAACATAAACTCGTAAGAGTTTTTGCTGTGCACCAGTGAGTCAAGAGATTCTAACAGGTTGTAACAAAAATTCGTATTCCACGTAATTTTGATTTCTAAATCAACCTGTATAAAACTCAAGTTGTCTTAACTTCCTTTCGACCGCTTTGAACTTTAAACTAACACTAAGACTATTACTAATGACTTGCAAGTATGCATAGTTAAACTGGTTTTATATACAGGTTGATTCAGAATGCAAGTTACTTAAACATTTTTGAAATATACTATTTCCTATTTAAGTTTATTCTATTCACACAGCCAATATTTTCCAGATAAAAACCAAACTCAAACTATTTCCTTATATTAAGCGTATGGTTTGGAGACAGTTCCATTAATATCTACTTTTGTTCAGTCAATGTATACTTTTCTTTGTGTATCTTATTATGCTTACCGAGGTGGTTCTCAGTTAAAGTTTGGACGGATATCACACCGCGCCCCGCAATCCGACCTGGCTTGCCGAGGTATGGATTTTAACCTTGAAGTATCATGGCACGGATATTCGGTGGCAGTATGTGTTTCTGTATACAAATCGATATTTTTAGTAAAAAGATAAATTACTCGTCACCGCAAACACTAGCGGCGGCAGTGTGTTATCCACCTCAATTTCTATTAGGTACCCGCTGTCTCTACAGTTTGTACCACATTCCCGCTGCAGCACGTGACTTGCACAAAGAGCCGCGTGCCGTCACGAGTTTATTGCGGCCGCCGGCTACAGTATTGGAGGCCAGGAATTCTCCTGGCATCCACATCACATTATATGACACTTCATTTCTTTTATTGAAGCAAAGATTATGACTTTTCTTTTTATATCCGCGTCTTACACAGTGCAACTCGAGTATAATGAACTTGGAAAGACGTTAGAAAGTCATTTTTGTAGAACTAAATATGAAAGTAAATATGTATGTTAAATTGAGTTGTATAATTATATATTAATTGCTTTTTAAATCTGCATGAAACATCGTTTCACGTTTATCTTTTATCTAAGACTTGTCTTAAGAAAATATCCATAGATATTAAAGACAAGGCTCTACTGATAGAGACAACTGTGATACATAGATATGGTATAAGTCGCTATGCTATGACCAGGGAGTTAGGTTAGGTTAGGTAGGGTTTGTGCAAATCTACCCTCCCGACTAGAATGTAACGCTGTAGTTATGGAAGTGATAGATAATATGGAGAATCTCTACCCGGTCTAGTTGCTGCACAGCACTCTATCACAAATGGTCTTGTAATTTGTGATAGAGTCCTGTGCAGCAACTAAAGCTATTGTCGCCTCTTATGAGCTTGGTAGAAAGGCAGGCGAATTCTTTAAAACAGAGGACCCGGATCCAGACCCTGACCAGTACGGGAAAATAAGTAGATAATTTTTTTATATTGCAATTTGAGTATAAAGACAGTGCTGATCCTTTGGATTCTGTAATGGTATGATATCGTAACCATATCTAACAATATTATACAACAAGCGCACATTTTAATATGTCCGTATTCTAAACTAAAAAGTAAAGTATCTACACGCCCATGTCCCTGAAGAGGTACGCCGAGGCACAAAAAAGACACCCACGACTAACCGAAGACTCTAAGTCTCCCACAATGTGATAGGTGACAAGCCTATCGACAACCGGGCACATATCCAATCTAGGGCAACGTTATTTTTATTAGAAAATTGAAAAACACAATTTATTTTTTATGTAGCCCGACCCGAGGTTCGAACCTGGGACCTCTATAAGTCAAGTCCGACGTCGGATCACTAGACCACAGAGGCGATAAACTACTTCTTAACTATTAGGCTAAGATGCGCACATTGACAACTTTTTTGCGTAAGAAAATATGCTCTTTGTTCAAAAGTTCATTACGCGCCCTGGCGCTAGTGCTTCTTGCTATTTAGGCGCCAAAAACTGTTTGAGCATTTTTCTCCCTGTCGCGTTTGTCAACACAAAGCCGTCAGCTTACTTACATGTAATGTAAAATTCAACATGGAGAGTTGACAAAATTTGCTCTACATGCGCATCTTAGTCACGGTGACGTCATTTTTGGTAAAGAGATGGTGGTTGCCTATTACCGTATGTAAATATAAATACAAGATTATAGATATAGTTACTTCAAAACATTATCTCGTTATAATGAATAATGATCATAAGTTTCATATGTTGGCTACTCAACAACCCACTTGATCTTACTTCTCTTTCTTCCACACCATACGCTATATCTCTCTTTCACCCATCATTTCGATACCATTTATATTTCAAGTGGCACTTACAAAACTCATCTATCTCGCTCGCACTTGCTATAAATGTTATCTTCCGTCTCGTGACCACTAGAGGTCAGCGTAGGATGCAACCTGAGGTTTCATTGTATAAAATTCTATTAAACTCGAGAACGGGTTTACGAAGGGTTTTTCGCTTTTGATAAAGTTTAAGCGTTTTTTTTGCTATTTTGAAATAAAGCAATATTTTTATTCGTTCATACAATTTATTAAAGCTTCCGTTTAATATTTAGGGTTCCTTTGGTTACTAACCGATTTTGAAAATAAAATTATGTGACGAATAGTAGGTGTGTATATTGAATGTGTAGTTTATAAAGTTGGGGTGTACCTACCTACTCAAACATTTCCTCTATTAGAACCAACCTCATTTAGGTATAAAACCAAATAACTAACAATGAATGGGAAATTCAATTCATTCAAATTATTACTAATTCAATGCACATCGCTTACAAAAACAAAACATATCTCGTTAAAAGTATCTACCGAACAGAATGCATCCTAGATTTGGTTTCCAGCCGACATTGGCACGATAGCATTGCCATACTCAGTATTTAAAATTCTACAATTCATCTACAATTATTGAGAATATTTACAATAATATTTGCAATCACCACACAATATTCCAACTCAATAATTGCTACTTGAAAGTGTTACAAACACATAATGGTAGAAAATCGAATGAAACTCAACGAATAATGAACCCCTCGAGATGTACTTTTGTCGGCCATTATACTGACCGACGATTATTGAAACCTTTAAAAAAACTCAATTGCTATCCGACATTCTTGTTACCGCTAAGAAATCTACATCACTGACATCCTTAATCATTTACCATTCAAAAACCAATCTTATAGCATGAAAATAGAATTAAATTTTCACAAACTTATTACATCTTTTGACTTTTTCAATCCAATGAAGAGAGGACTGTAACGGTCAGATGATATGGTCTAATTTGGGTTGTATTTATGTCTGTATGCGAAAGTACCCTCAAGTTGAACTCCAATTTCGGGGTAAGGTTAATGGTTGAGTAATCGACAGACGCGAAGGGTCGTGTGTTTGATATGTCGACGTCGAGTTGTAACTGCTAGATGTGCATTGTCTATGGTGACTGCGATGTCTCTTCTAGATTTGACTTAAAGTTATTTGTTTTTTTTAATTCTTTTTTTGAAGATCTAAACAGAGACTATTTCAAATTACTTATTGTTGCATTTATATACTTAAGTGTTTTTACTGCTGGAAAATCACATTTTCACTATTAGTACATATTATAAAACAAAGTCGCTTTATGCTGCCTGTCCCTATGTATCATTAAATGTTTAAAACTACGCAACGGATTTTGATGCGGTTTTTTTAATAGAAAGAGATTCAAGAGGAAGGGTTGTATGTATAACAACATAAAAGTTTGTCCACCTGTACGGAGATGGGACGGGCTGCTAGTTTTGATAAAAGCTACAGAAATATTGCAATTTTAAAATAAAATTTTAAAATACAAATGACAAAATTATGTCACTAACATGTGATGGGGTCGTCACATCTTTACACAATATCAACAAAAAAAAGAATAATTACATAGATATTTATACCCAACTCAGGTCTACACTCTCATCGTTTCTTGTATCTCTAGATCCGTAACATTTTTCCCTTTTTATAGTAAGTGATACTGGTGATACACAGCAATTGATTGTCGGTGTGTCGGATAACGCAGCAACGCAATATCGCGGGCTTCTTAGCATTTTTTATTAAATTTTCCGCGGAGTTTGTTTGTTTTTCCCTTTGATTTGATTAAACGGTGTTTAGTTACGAGAGCCTTGTTACATGTGAAGACACTCAAGTTGCCATTTTTATTAAAAACTTTCGCTACGAGTTTTTAGATATTTTTGATGGAGTTTTATTTTACTCTTTTTAGATTTTATATATGAATGTAAGGTTAGTCAAGCATCATGATATTTTTGGTGTTTAGAGGAAGTATATTTATTATACTATTCGTTTTGTTGTTGTGTGGCTTAAATAAAATGAAAGTTTTAAACTTTTTTATGTAAAATAAAAACTACCTATTAACATTATGCAGGTTGGTCATCCCTGTTGGTCCCGGCTCTTTTGCAGAATAGACAATCTGCCTTCCTGCCCGGCAGCTTGTAAAAGGCGAGCATAAGCTTACCGTACTTACCGCTTACTAACTTATTTATTCATCTAGTAATGTTTATCAAAGTTTGCATACAATTAAAAAATGATTTAATATGCGAGTACATCTAGTTAACTTCGATTAATATAAGCAAGAGTGAAAGAATTTCCAGGTTAATATATCTGATAATTAGAAACTAAATAAGCTCTTTCTCTACATTTCTGCAACTGACTTGAATATGCAAAGTTGATTTAGTACTTAAATGATATGATATTTCTGAATTTTGAGATATAATCACAAACAAAACCAGTTTCTTCTCTTTTAACCTTTTTTCCTTAAACGACCGCAACGCATCTGTGATACTCTTGTGGTGCGGATGTTCGTGGGCGGCGTTGATCACTTTATTTTAGGTTGACTCACTTGGACGTTTGCCCTTTCTTATAAAGAAAACTACATGGAATATGAGAAACTTCATTGTACATGTTAGCATGGTGAAAATAACAATTCGATCTATCGCAATAAAAACATCGGAACACAAGATATTGTATTTCTTTTTTTTATGGCATTTGAAAGCAAACAAGCAGAAGGATTTCCTAGTGGCAAGAAATTCACGCCGCCTATAGACACCAAAGGTGGTAATGGTACGTTGCCACCCTAAGGTCAGGATGTTAGGCCTCGAGCAAAATGAAGTTTACCGGCTACCTTACCCTCCGAACCGGAACACGTCATGACGTTATGGCGGCAGCAACGGGTAAGGCGGTGGTACCAATCCGGGCGAGTCGCTGCGAAACTCTGCCACCTAGTAAAAATTGGTGGTTTGTAAATTGTAATATAATTATTAATACTACATATTTTTCAAGTCAGTATATATACCTATAGTTAGATCGTCTCAGCTGAAATGAAGCCGAGGCCCACAACCGCATTTACGCATACGAGTATCTTTACAATTTGCAGACGGGTTTCCTGATGTTAACAAACTCACTCAGAGACACCAAAGGTAATAATCGTGCAATGCCAACTTGAGACCGGGATGTTAGGCCTCGAGCAAAAGTAAGTTTACCGGCTACCTTACCCTCCGAACCGGAACACGTCATGACGTTATGGCGGCAGGAATAGGTAAGGCGGTGGTACCAATCCGGGCTAGTCGCTGCTAAACTCTACCACCTAGTCAGATGTCACGGTGTTAGTGACGGTGAGCCTATGCTCGCCTTTTACGAGCTGCCTGGCAGGAAGGCAGATGGTCTATTCTGCAAAGGAGCCCGGACCAATACGGACCAATGAAATTATCACAAAAAAATTTAATTCTAAAGGTATAAAACAGCAATGAATACTTATTAAAAAGTATATCGCAGTAGTATGTTTTTGTCAGGCCGGGTATCTCGGTATCTACAATAGTTTGTGTTAGATTGGGATCATGTCTGTTTACAAACAACCCCTTTCAAAAGTAATTCTTTGTTGCAAGGGTTCTGAATAACGTCGATATTGTTGTGTTTTGGAAGGGTTAGTTTTGGTTACAGATTTCAATCATTTGTACCGAGATAGACTTTTTTTATAGAAGAGGAGGCAAACGAGCAAGTGAGTAACCTGATGGAAAGTGATCACCTCCGCCCACGGACATCCGCAACACCAGGAGTATATATATAGTAGGACAACACAGATGCGTTGCCGACCTTTACTTTAGTTTTTCTAATTTAATATTATAACCATGTTATTAAACGTAAATGAAAATCAGTTATTTAAGGATATGTGTGTTAAAAGTTTTAACACACATATCCGTAAATAATTTTATTTTTTTTATGTAATTGTGTTAAAAGGTTTAATTCATTTTTAACCCCCGACGGAAAACGAGAGGTGTTGCGAAAAGTTGAACGCGCGCGCGCGTGTGCGTGTGCGTGTGTGTGTGTGTGTGTGTGTGTGTGTGTGTGTATGTGTGTGTGTGTGTGTGTATGTGGTCTGTTTGGGTGTCATCATAACTTTTTATGGGATTAATTGATGATCGTTTGGAAGTTGATGTTATCGAGATGTTTCTTACCTACATTTCAGAAAGGTTTAGGATTATATATTTAATAATCATAATTACTTAGTAATGTTTATCATTCGCCAAAAATTTTCGCAGTTGAAAAGGAAATGACATCACAAACTTATAAACAGTCTCAACATGATTTTGGGATTACTTAGCAAGTAATACAACAAACGAACAATAAATGTAGGTCACAATGGTTGATATGTAGGCGGGGGATACTTAATTTGTCAGTATTAAAAGTTCAATAAAGCGAAATACTTGAATTAATAAAACGCCCGCGTATTTTCATTGACGTGCCCCTAATTCGTGATCGTGCCCCTGCAGTCCATTCTCAAGTGATTAGCGATACTGACAATACCACCCCGCTTCTGCCGTACCAATTGTTCACGACACCTATTATTTACTACTGAAAATTTCAATCTAAAATCAACTCTAACTTCGACTTTTTAAAGTTTGAAATTGGTTATTAAATTCTGATCCTAACAGAAACTTTGAATCGGCGGGTGGTAACAATAAAACCAATTGTTGGGCGCCTCTATTATGAAAGTGGGTTAGAGGAAAGTTAATTTAATTGACAAAGGGTTAAAGTTTAATTTGCTGTGTGTTTGACAGCCGATGGTGCACATTCGATTGAGGAATTAGTAGTCTATTGCATAGCAATCATACTGCATTTGTAGGGTTGATACTTTGCTATAATTCATTTTGGGCTTCTCCATATTCATGATTTATATTCTTAATAGGATCAATTGTTAATGACTTGCGCGTCGGGCTCTTATTTGGATGTTGCGTATTTTAGAATTGCAATCTTATAAACAGTCGACTTTTAAATTTACTTTCAATTAAATTTAGACATAAAATATTATAAGGCAGTAGGATTAAATCGTTTCATTAACAATCTTACATTATTTGACTAAAATTTGAAAGTGTATATTTTAACACAAAATAGGGTGATAATGAATCAACAGTAGACGAAGGGTCGATACACCTGACGCTCAATACTCTGCACTGCTCTACCTACACCGCAAGGCCAGATTTGAAGATATTTAATAAGTATAAATCGTGTAAATTTTTCGATTGATCAAAAAATTAAGCTGAATTTTCAAATTTATGTTACCGGATAATGATGCGACATGCTGGTTATTCATAAATATTGGAAAAGTTTAAGAAGCTAACCAATATCATAAATATCCGAACTAACCATGATTTTGTATGAAAACTAAAACTAATAGAAGTAAAAGTAAGTATCTTCATGCCCATATCCCTGAAGAGGTAGGCAGAGGCACATCCAGGGCACCCACGACTAGCCGAAGACACTAAGTCCCACAATGTGATAGGCGGCAAACCTATCGCCGACTGAAAAACCAAATTTTCCTTTTGTTGCCCGACCCGGGATTCAAACCCAAGACCTCATGCAGTCAAGTCCAACACCTGAACCGCTAGACCACACAGGCGAATAAACGAAATAAGTAATAAACGAAAGGAACAACACAACTCAAACCCACACAGCACAAACGATATACAGTTTTCATACAAATTCGCCTGCGTGTTTTGAGTTATCCTTCTGAAAAATATCTGGGACAAATATTTTTTTTCCTTTTCTTTTTGTGTTCTAAATTTCAATCAAATTCGCTTCGTCAGCAAAAAGTTACAACAAACTTACGTAGCGTTTTTTTCAATCAACAAACTCAAAAGCTGATTAGTTTTCAGGAGCACAACTCTGTATTTTGTAATATGTCTCCAAAATTAGCAAATTTGCAGAAAGCTAAATTAATATATTGCAACTAGGCTGCGAATAAGACTTAAATACGATACTACTTAGTATTCATTCACTATAAACAATGCTCATTTTTCCACATAGGCTCTATACGTCATGAAAAACTAAAATGAGTCGTAAAAAAATATTGTAGATCTTTCATACAAATTGAACAATATTTAGTGTGGAGAATATTATGCGTGTCACAGCCCTGAGCCTTTAATTAAATTAGACAGTATTTAATATACGAGCGGATTACAGACACGCGACTGGAATTTTTCATGAATTCGTTCTTCAAAAGATAAATTACGGAGAATTTGGAGACATCACTTGTTATATTGGCTACACTGGTATATTGTCCGCAGTCTTTATTAGGTTCGTCATCTTAAGACTTAGGCAGTTGCCGAAATTTTGTTTTGCTTGCTCTATTGCAATCGGTGATTAGCACTGCATTTTTTTATGATAATGGAAGGCAAACAAGCAGACGGATTTCCTGATGGTATAAAATTCACGCTGCTTAGAGACCCCAATGTTGGGCCTCGAGCAAAAGTAAGTTGTAACCGCAAATCATAAAATAATGTTTTGACCAAAAACTGATAGTAAAAAGTTTTGTTAATGTGCTAAACAACACTCAAAACATGTGCTTATATTTTGAGTGTTGTTTTAATGTACTCTTATAACAGCATTATGGTTTGCCAAAGTTTACATAGTTTAGGGTATGTGTAATTGTATGCATTTTTTTTCCTAGAGCAAAATGTAAATTGTTTTATTGAGTCTCAAGAATATAATAAACTATATACAAACTTCTTTTTTAGCTATAACGATTTTTAAATTTTTTTAGTCTACCTTTTATTTCTGTGTATTTGAGTTATCAGCACCTTAAACCCTTCCAGTTTTGACTGTGGCTTTGCTCGCCGTCTAAAGTTATTTAAATTTATTTAAGGTTGCCAATCGAAAGCCTGAATGTTAAAGCGATAAGCCTTTTGCGTAAGTTACTTATATAACAATCACTGATGGTAGACTGATGTGCATTTATTTGCCCGGGCAGAGATCCACTGCCTATTGCTATGACTATGACTGTCATGTTGCAGTCCGGAGGGTAGGGTAGCCGATATATTTGCACAATAGGCCTAACATCACGGTCACAGGACAGCGACATATCTGTAACATCTATAGTGTCTATAGGCCGCGGACTTCCCATCAGCAGAGCCTTGTACTTATTCGCTGACCTCTCACATAAAAGTTTACCTACCTTTCAAACAGGAACACGAAAGAAATAACTAGTTATCTATGTATTAATATGTGATGCTAAAACTTTGGACCCCTTTTTACGAAAATTGCGCGGACGCAGGAGCATAAAATTTGGCACACTTATAGTTTACTAGCTGCTACCCGCGGCTTCCCCCGCGTAGTCTGTTTATTTAATATTTAACTTTCCAATGCTACTCGTTGAAATTTTAAGATGAAAAACGACCTACGTCCTTCTTCAAACTTTAATCTATTTTTATTTAAATATCGTCTAAAAAGTGCTACACGATGATGTTCTGGAAAGAATAAATTTAGAAAGTAGTGCACTGAGTACAGTCACGAGCATAAATATATTACTATAGGGAGATTAGCAAAAATATCTGTCAAGGAAGGCGTTCAATAAAATCTGTCTGTCCATTAGCAGCAAAAATATCTTAAATTAGTAGGGAGCATAATAAAGCGACATCAAAATTATGTGATGAAAATGTACATCAAATAATTGTGATAACCGCTCGAAGCATAAATATGTGACGTTTGAGATGGCAAAATGTCACGATCCCTAGTGAAAAGCAAAGATATGTCTCGTTTGCTTTTTTTGTAATTTGCATTGATTCCTCACAAAAAGCATAAATATGTGACATCTTACATCTCTGACATGTTTCATATTATGTATGGCTCGCGTAAAGACGGCCTACATGTTTTATTGAATAGGTAGTAATATTTTTTATATTTTAATTTTATTTTTATGAACTTAAATTATTATGAATTTATATTTTTATAGATATACGTATGTATGTATGTATGTCACTGAACACCTCCTAAACGACTGGAGCGATTTTGATGAAGTTTTTTGTGTGTGTTCAAGGAGATTCGAGAATGGTTCAGATTCACAATTCAGTCCACTGAAAAATGTTTTTAATTTTTTTTATTTGCAAGTAGTCGGTGATTTTGGAATGTTTAATTTGCGCTACTATCGAAGCACCAAATGTTATGTAGTAGCTGTTAATGCAATATGAAGTTTGCTGGGTCAGCTAGTATATACAGGGAAACTTTGAAAGGAAAGCCAAATTTTAATATAAGGGGGTTTACGCTTAAATGGTTATGCATTTTAAATATGTTTGCCAAATTTTAATATATTTTTTAGAAACATTCATCTAAAACATTCATTTAGTCCGAGTCATGACGTCACCAGCATCCGAATGCGACTGCGGTCGGGGTAACCAGTGTTATGCTTTGTTTACGTTACAACCATACATCTTGTATTTGGCATGGATAAAAATTATAAGTTGTTTATTCATATATCGAAAGTGTTATCGATTCCGAACCGTTCCTCAAAAGTTGACTGGTGCTTTAGATGTATTGTATTGTATTGTATTGTGTAACCTCTACATAATTAATTAAATTCGAGTTTAGCCACCATTCGCATTTATTACGTCCTGTAGCCTCTCTTGCATGGACACAACCATATTTTCATACACTTGCTAGCATTGGTATTAGTATCCAATGACAAAAGCGTTACAACGTACTGAGTCGTAGGTGCAGGCCTGAGTTGGATACAATGTTGGACCATTAAACCCCACAGATTCTCAATGGGATACATATCGGGATTTATTTGTATATATTACTATAGTCTGAATCAAAAGGATTTTCTGATGACATTTACAATCAAGCTAACATTTCCATGAACGTATGAATTCAAATAACTTACGGAAATTTCTAAAGTATCTGTGATTTCTTGAACTGTTCTATTATCTTCATATGTGGATACTATTTGGTGTCGTAAATTATCAGTAATAGGACAAGACATCATTCATGATAATTATCTGTTTATGATAATTAATAAAATAATAGCAACATAAACTTTATATACGAAAACAGAAGAAATAGTGTTAAACGCCGCTAATGTCAAACACAACAAAATAATTTATAAATGCTAGACGGTTGCTGCAGATAAAATAGACCCACTTAAATAAATACCGTTACTTCAATTCGGTATAAATACAGGATATATCTAGACATAAATGTAGTATAAAACAATGACTTAATGTGGTTACATTATTTAAAAACAATGTGAAATAAATTTGTTTCTCCAATTATTTTGTATTAATTTTAAATTAAATTGAAAATAAAATTAAGACAGATATTATTGCCACCTAGTTGACGTCACTTATTTATGCCTCTAGAGGTTATCACAATTATTTGATTTACATTTTTATCACATAATTTTGATGCCACTTTATTATGCTCCCTAATAATATCAGATATTTTTAGTGCTTATGAACAGAAAGATATTATTGAACTCGTTCTTGAACAGATATTTTTGCTAATCTCCCCATAGTAATATATTTATGCTCGTGACTGTACAACCATTCCATAAGGAGTCAACCATGCGCTAACCACGCGTCTGTATCGCGCGATATTTAAACTATAGTGTTAACGTAGTGATTATATTCAATTTGATAGCATTATTTTAAAACTGCGATATCTCCTAAGATATATAAGTTATATATAAGATATATAAGTTCGGGTTCGGAGGGTATAGTAGCCGGTAAGCTTGCTTTTGCTCGAGGCCTAACATCCTGCCCTCAGGTTGGCCATTACCACCTTTGGTGTCTCTAGGCGGCGTGAATTTCTTAATATCAGGAAATCCGTCTGCTTGTTTGCCTTCCAAAATCATAAAAAAAGATAATTATTCAAATCTAGTGATGTGAAATGCAATTTTGTTTGAAATTAAATACCTACTTCTGATGACTGAAGTATTTTTTGGATAAGGATTAACATCGTGTTTATAAAATAACCTTCGCAAATAATGCATTATTTTGAAACAAATTTGGTTAACATAAAAAAAAGGTTATAGTAAGCTAACCTTAAAAGATAGAAATGTGCTGTCGCAGACTTTTTTAAGACTTTTAAAGGGGAGCAATTCTTTCATACATGATTTTTACGAAACTTTCACCGTTAACGCACCGCACGCTCTCAATAGGAAAAAATCCCCCGATTTTAAAACGTTTATCATTGGTGCTCCGCTCCTATTGATCTTAGCGTGATGCCTATATTCCTATAGCCTTCTTCAATAAATGGACTTTATAACACTGAAAGTTCAAGCAAACGAACTCTTCAGCTTTTTAATATTAGTATAGATAGTATAGATTTTGGTTCCGAGCTCTTACAAAAATTATAGACGAACTGCTTTCATACCAACTTAGTCATAAAAGGCGATTTTCGGTTCATTTTATTAAGAGAAAAATCTGGAAAATTAATTTGTTTATACTAAACACATTTAGCGGTGACGTGGTTTTGCACGTTTCCATGTTTACATTCTTTTATAATAAGGTTGATAAGTGTACTCTTGATTAAATTATCGCTATAAAAAGTAGCCTGTGTTCTTTCGTTCCTCATTAAGTGTCTAAATACATACAAAGTTTCACAATTATATATTTAAAAATAACGATTTTCCATACGAACGTTCGTCACCTGTTTTTACCCCAATTTTCGCTATAAAGAGTAGCCTATGTTCTTTCATTCCTAATAAAGTGTTTGAATACAAAGTTTCACTGTTATATCTTCAAAAATAACTATTTTCCATACGAACATTCATCAACTCTTTTTACCCATTCTCCCTCATTTTTAGTGAAAAAAGTAGCCTATGTTCTTTTGTTTACCATAAAGTGTCTAAATACAAAGTTTTACTGTTACAGCTTTAAAAATGACGAATTTACATATGAACAGTCATCCCCTCTTTTTACCTATTTTCCCCCATTTTTTGCGAAAAAAAGTAGTCTATGTTCTTTAGTTTATCACAAAGTGTCTAAATATAAAGTGTCTAAATACAAAGTGTCACTGTTACAGCTTTAAAAATCACGAATATACAAATGAACATTGATTCCCTCTTTTTACCCATTCTTCCCTATTTTTTTGCAATAAAAAGTAGCCTATGTTTTTCCTCAGGGTCTATTCTATCCCAGTACCAAATTTCATCAAAATCGGTTCACTGGTTTAGGCGTGAAAGCGTAACAGACAGACGGACAGAGTTACTTTCGCATTTATATTATTAGTAGGGATTTTTGCTACTATGTGTATCATAATTTCTTTGTGTGTTTTTCGTTAATGATAAACAGATGTACGTGGTTCATTGTTATGGACTTATGGTAAATATTAGTGTTAAATATTTTTCCTACGCAAATTGTGCCACCCCTTATAGGAGTTGATTTTCAAAAAACGCTTAGATATATATCTCATAATTTGTATTGCAGAGCATTATTTCAGTGTGACGCAAAATATTTCAATAGAATTAAATTTCCCATACAAACTTAGCCACCCCCTTTAACCCCAATTTCAAAAAACCCTGAAATACGTGTTTCATCACTTGTACTAAAAAGCATTAATTCAAAGTTTCATGCAAAAATGTGCAATAAAAATATTTTTCTCATACAAACTTTGCTACCCCTTTTAACACTTTTAGGGGTTGAATTTCCAAAAAATAGTAGTCCTTCTCATGAATGCGAACTATCTACATACCAAATTTCAGCAAAATCGGTTCGGTGGTTTAGGCGTGAAAAGGTAACAGACAGACAGACAGACAGAAAGACAGAGTTACTTTCGCATTTATAATATTAGTGTGGATGTGTAAGAGAAGTGCAGAACGCTATATTTTTCAATATATATTGATGATAATGATACAAGGTCATAGATGGCCTACCTACTAGCTATTCATAAGTTTAGTAGTTGGTCTTGAGAAATGAAGATGGCGTTCTTATCAAAAATATATTAATTTTTACTATGGTCGAATTTCGACTAACGGGCGACCACTAGTATAAATTAATACTATAGCTAGTTTTTTTTTAAATAAATAAATCAAAAATATATCAAACAGTTTTTAATAAAACCGAGTCTTCAGAAAACTGTATTACCTGGTCTGACGGGATTATCCTACTAGTGAAATTATCTAAAAATCACATAACTACTTCATTTTCTCACAACTTACTAATTTCACTTGTATTATTCACAACATATCATTCAGTTATGTATTATAGCCAACCATTTTAATTTTTCGCTATTTAAGAATTATCAGGGCTAAAATAAATGAAGCTTTGTTTAAAAAAGAAATGTTCAGCTGTTATAGCCCTTATGACGCTTTAATAACGAAACCGGTGGGCTAAAACTTGACACAAATACGTTGTCATAAGTACAAGTGAAATTATAAAACGGAATTCCACCTAGGATCGATGAAGAAGTATAAAAACTTCATTTTGTCACAAGCAGGCTATTATCAAACAATTCTACTTCACAAAATCAATAAAAGTGTGCCACTGTGTGCTATAACATTGCGGAACTTAGTGTCGTCGGCTAGTCGTGGGCGCCCTGGTTGTGCCTCTGCCTATGTATATAGGCGTGAAGATACCTGAAAATACTAAAAGTGTATAAAGAATCTGTACGCCCATATACCCGAAGAGGTAGGCACAACCAGGGCACCCACGATTAGCCGAAGACACAAACGGCCAATATTAATAATTAATCTTAATCCAAAACTTGCTGTCCAAGATTGATATTTTGGTACATTTTTATGTTATCACTTGCCAATAACATATCTGTGGACAGGATAAATATGTCAATTAGGTATGGGATAGGCCGCCGGATACGCAGCTATCTTGATTGCTTGAAATCCATTAGATTGAGATACATTATTAACATTAGCCGTTAGTCACACAACACGATAGGTAGCAAGCCTATCGCCAATCGGGCACATATTCAATCCCAGGCAATATTATTTTTATTAGCAATTGAAAATACACAATTTCTAATTTTTTGTTGCCCGACCTGGGATTTGAATCCGGGACCTCAAGAAGTTAATTCCGATGCTGGACCGCTAGACCATAGAGGCGACAAAAAAGCATATAAATAAAATAGTACTAAAGATAAAATATAACTATAGATATATTTTTAAATCGGCATTTAATTTGTATTTTCAATAATAAATTGCAGAACCAACGGACAAACTAGTAATTGAAATAAAAAGAGCTTAATTGCGTTATTATAACGTAAAAGCTTTTTCAGGATGGCCGCCGCTAATTAACGCCGTTATTTATCGTTACAAAACAACGACGGATGAAAGGAGGGTGGTTATTTAAACGTTTCAAAAGAATTAGTTTTTTTTGTACAATTACGAGATTTTACAGAAACGGCCGTTTTTTACTGAAACGATTTAGAATGTTGAAAAGTTTTTAACGAATTCAAATGTTTTTGACCACGAATATTTTAGATTTTTGTATTTCTGTGCTTGGGTTTTAAAATATCATGAAGCCCATATCCCGACAATGGTCGCAGAGGCATAACCCACGACTAGCCGAAGACACTAAGGGGGCATTCAAATATTACGGAAACGCAATTTGGGGGGAAAGGGGGTGTCTCGTAAAACGTTACGATGAGTTACAGGGGCAGGAGGGAGTCTTTCTTACAAACGTTACGTAACATTGTTTTTTTTTTAAATAAAAGATTAGGGAATTAAAACTCCTAAATTTTTAACCCTTTTCGTTTATGTCGGGATCCCCTCGATTGTATAGTCTTTTTAATTTGTTCTCGCAAGTTGGCAAACCTTTTCGTTTATATTTCACGGGGAATCCCTAGATTATATTGTACTGTTGTAATGTTGTTTTCGTTGTCAGTATTCATTAATGTTTAAGCAGAAGCAGACTGCAACGTGCATCGTTATCTTTATTAGAAATTTGAAAATATCATTTCCTTTTTTTATGTTGCCCGACCCGGGGTCGAATCCAAGACTTCATGAAGTCAAGTCCAATGCCAGACCATTAGACCACACAGGCCTGGCCTGTGTGGTCGTGGAAGATTGGATTTCTTACATAAACATATCTTTACGCCAAGTCCCTTACGGGGTAGGCAGGCACAATACATTTCTATGATGTAACATCTATAACGTATAAACTCATAATATAGTTCGCCTATTTTAGCTTAGACCAATTCGTAAAATTTATCTAAGGTTTTTTTTTATTATTGATATTACTTTTGAGTAACATTTTATTGTTTGAGGTTCGCTCGCACGTTCCTGGCTTCAATTATGTAACTCTGAGTTAGTTTCTAATTTAGGGGAATTTAATTTATTACAAACTTACTCAAGAGTCATATGATTTAACACATTATTAAATTTACCAAGGGAACGTGTAAGCCGTGTATACGTTAGTTGATTAGCTTATTGTTACTTTACTACCAATACCAATTAGTTAGGTAAATAGTAGAAGTACGAGGGCCAAACTGAAAGTTTTTAGAACTGGCAACTTAAAAGCATTATATTAAAAAAATAAGTTTAAATTTT
>NJDC01057877.1:454000-464495 GCA_002245475.1 Calephelis virginiensis
AGGTACAATTATAATTATTAAAATATCTTAGTAGGATAATATATGAGTATGTTATTGTGTCAACGATAAGTAATGTTCCTTCAATTTTTTCTTAAAAGTAGGTAAAGAAGATTACATGTTGTGTTATGGGTGTTAATCAACGATTCTAATACATAGAAATACTTAAATAGATACCAAAATAAATTCAATCAACACCAAGAACCGGAAAAAGACATCTAAATGTTCATCATACAAATACCTGCCCCGTCGGGAATCGAACCCGAGCCTCGCGGTTGGTCAATGTGGTTAGGCGTGTACGCTAGTCACTTGACCAACGAGGCGGTCAAATCGATTTTTTTAATACAAACATCAATTAATTTCGATAAAATCAAAGATATTTTTATTATTAGTCGGAATAGTATGCAAGAGGCTGTTGAACTAAAATCTGCTTTTATTTTCACCTGATTGTAACCTATTTGTGTAGGGCAGAGTAAAAACAATTATTTTTTTTTACATTTACCCCTTACTAACAAAACTTACGCGCTCGTTGATCTAGTGTGTAACTTCGCTTTACGTTAGCAAAAGTGTAGATAAAGCATCACAAAATATTATTAAAAGCTTTTCGTCAACCTTTCATCGTCTGTAACAGAATAATATGACAGATGGTATATTCTACTTAGCAGACCCGGGGATCATCATCCTATTGTCTTCTTTGTTGTATCAGCTAAGTACACAAAAAATAATATTTTCCTTGATTTCACTGAGATTCCATCATCAATTCTAGACATGGTGGATATGAGAAAATATCAGGAAAATGAGTTCTTCAAGCAACTAAATATTTTATTAAAATCAATTGACTAATTACTGAGAAATCGATTGACAAACCTACTCAAAAGTATAGGGGTCCTACAATTTAGTAGTAACATGCCTACTTAACCTCATCTTTTTTTTAAAATTAGTTTAAAAGTGGCGTTGTTGTAACGACTAGAAAAAACTTCCGAAACCTGCCATATTATATTACATCGCTAGGGCAATCACAAAAATAGACCACTGGTAAGTGAGGCGAAGCAAATAAACACAGAATCTAAGGTTTCCACTTTTTTGTACGCTGTCTTTCTGCTCTACGGAGCCAGAAAGTGGCTAGTTGGCTAAACTCAGCGGGAGGATGGGTGCCTCATCCACTCAAAGGGCAGAAAAATTTTTTTTTCATGCTATTAAAAACAAACAAAAAAATCTGATGATCATTTGTAACGGATCGTCAAGAATAATCTTGCCTGTAATCCTCCGTCTTACACATTTTTGTACCTGTTACTTTAATACTCGCCACTGTCATGTTCTTGTTTGGATAACCTTCAAATCTAAACCTAGCCTGTAAACTTACGCAATTAAAATCCAAGCTTTTGGAATGCAACAGATTATTAACAAAGTGTCGAAATAAGCGACGTATATTTCCAATATACTGTCAGAAAATCCGTCTGCATATGCCTATACTATTAAAAACCTTTTTTCCACTTTATTTGGTACTACAAATCACAAAAATCGGATCTCATTATATCCAAACAAATGTATAACCGGAACAGTAATCGAACTGCCTCCCCTCGTACAAAAACAATAACCACCATTAAAATGGTACACATCACTGCAGTCGGTCTAATTGCGTGTGATGGTGAAATACAATGGTACGGTGAGCGAGCCGAGTTCGTCACCTCCAGGCTATAAAACTATATCTCTGGTGGTGTACTTGGAGGTGGGGGTGTATTCATTTATAATTCTTGTATTTCGCGTACTGTTGCAGCGTTAAGTTTTCTTTTTAAACGACTTTGAAAAACGTAGGTTTTTGATTTGACTGTTTTTCATGTGTTTCAAGTATCAGGAGAAGGTCCTTATGAAAACAAATACCGAAAAATATTAGGAAATGGAAAAAACAACAAAAAAATAAATTTAAGTTGACGTAAAGTCGACTTCAACATAATATTATACCGTCAATAGGTACCTACATATATATTGCCACATATATTTTTCCCCGTGTTGGTCCGGGCTCCTTTGTAGAATTGACCATCTGCCTTCCTTGCCAGGCAGCTCGTAAAAGGCGAGCATAGGCTCACCGTCACTAGCACCGTGACATCTGACTAGGTGGTAGAGTTTAGCAGCGACTCGCCCGGATTGGTTCCGTCGTCTTACCTATTTCTGCCGCCATAACGTCATGACGTGTTCCGGTTCGGAGGGTAAGGTAGCCATTAAGTAAACTTACTTTTGCTCGAGGCCTACCATCCCGGCCTCTGGTTGGCAACGCATCATTACCACCTTTGGTGTCTCTAGGCGGCGTGAATTTCTTAACATCAGGAAATCCGTCTGCTTGTTTGCCTTCCAATATCATAAAAAAAACATAGTAAAACAATTGCGTAATAACGATTGGGATCGTACGTCAATTATGTTGACTTTGTCTATTGTTGATAAAAGGAATTGTTACGCTTGTTTCACACTTTCTAATGTCGGCACTTGGTTAAACATTATTAACGTTTGATTTAATTCGTTTGTGCAAAAAATGAAACGCATATTTTCAAGACATCCAAAGCAGTAAAGAAGTTTCTAGATACCTATTACATTTTAGAAAAGAGCTTATTATTTTTCATAGTCGGCAACGCAAGTGTGAATCCTTTTGTTGCAGTTTTTCTCATAATTACTAGCAACCCGTCTCATCTTTACACGGTTTGTACATGTAAGCCTTCCTCTTGAACAACTCTATCGACTAGAAAAACCGAATCAAAATCCGTTGCGTAGTTGCGTTTGTAATATTTAGGCATACATAGCAGCAGAAAACGACTTAAATAAATAAATATCCCTAGACAAGTTACACAAATTGAATCTTACCCCAAAGTAAGCAAATTATATGCTTGTATTATGGATGTTAGTCAACGATTCTAATACATAGAAATACTTAAATAGATGCCAGAATAAATTTAATAAACACCCAAATCCGGAAATGCAGACATCTAAATGTTCAACACACAAACGCCTGCCCCCGTCGGGAATCGACGGACTTGGTTTTATACTATGTATTGACATATATATCAATTATTATTCACATTCCATCTGGTTAACAGTTTGCTCAATTGCCCCCTCTTCTATAACATTTCTTAAATCACTGGTCGAGGTAGTTAAAATAATTTAACATAATAAAATAAAAGTTGAAAAGCAGCTCAAATGGAATTTAATGTTAAATAAGTCTAACAAAGAGGTTTTTTCAAATATCAAAACTAGTAAAATACATTAAAAGCACATTCCGTTTGTACCCAGACGTGGAACTGGATCACAAAGCGACACTTGAGCACCGCTGACAAACAAACGCACTTTAACCTACACATGGACTACACTAACAAGTCACAATATCTCGTCTGTGCTTAAAAAATATACACTTATACGAAATGGTTAAACAATGTTATCGTATCATACCTACGTATGCAGTAAATAACTATAGCCTTACATATCAAATCTTCATGCCAAGCCCTTGCGGGGTAGACAGAGGGCCAAGTGTGACGATTTCTGCAGAACTTCCTATCTTCCTCCACATTTATTACTTTTCCTATAAACATGCGCTCTGATTTTGGAGACTTAATACCACCATAAAATAATTTCATATGAATTACTAGCTGTTTCGGCAAACTTTGTTTCAAAAAGTTCCCGGACGGTCGGGGATAGGTTTGCCACCTTTCAAATTGTGGAACTTAGTGTCTTCGCCTAGTCGTTGATGTGCTGGTTGTAACTCTGTCAACTTCGTTAGGGTAAAGATTTTTTTCAATATGTTCTGAAAAACAATAACCGCACTTCAATTTCATTAATGTATCATTCGAGTTCACAAAACAAACTATGTAACAAGAATAATAAAAATAAAGTATCTTCACGCCCATATCCCCGAAGAGGTAGGAAGAGGCACAACCCACGACTAGCCGAAGACACTAAGTCCCACAATGTGATCCAAACATACAATTTTCTTTTTGTTGGCCGACTCGGGATTCGAACCCGGGACATCATGAAGTCAAGTCCAACACCCGGACTGCTAGACCACAAAGGCGACTGTGAATAATAAAAATAATAAATAAATAACCTCTGGACAAGTTACACAAATTAAATCTAATCCAAAAATAAGCAAAGCACTTGCTCGTATCATGAGCCGACGATTCTAATTAATAGAAATACTGAAATAGATACCAGAATAAATTCAGTATAAACCTAGACCCGAAAATGAAGACACCTAAATGTTTGTCACACACATAATCAATATCTATTCGTAATTGGCCAAGTATGCGCTTAAAAGGCATACAAAATGTAAAATTGCCCGGTAAAGTAGTAAAAACCTCGCGATTAGCAACAAATTAGCCATTCAAAAAAAAACATACAAAAAAAATGTAACTACGACGAGACGTTTTTGTGGATTTGATTTAAAAATGTAATGGAATCTTTATATTCTGTTTATTCGGTATTTTTTATACTATAGTGGTCATTACTTCGATAAAAAAAAAACATCTTAACAAAATCTAAGTCATGTTTCGTAAAAGTCTCGTGAAGTTATAAAAACTGCGAGGTTAGCAACACATTCACTATTAAAAAAAGTTTCGTTAGTCTTATTCAAGAAGGAGGGTATCTTTGACTGAACTAAACCGTATACGCAACTAGTCTGTAGGTATATACCTATTCATTGTCATAACAATAAATATCGTAATTATGTCTCAACGTCAATTTCACAAATCGACTTGACTAAAATTGACAATAACAGTGTTCACTAACAATAATAGTGCTAAAGAGTATAACTAAAACAATGCTCATCCATGTTGTAGGTAGGACCTGAGTCCAGTTGTATCTCTACAGTTCAGGATTTATTCTTATGCAACCTTTATTCCTTACAAAAAATATTAGTATAAATTTAATATTAATTATCGTTTTCTTTTTGTCAACAGTTCATAAACGAGCCCGCATCTCAGAAGTATGTTCCAGTCCGTCACCCTCCGAACCGCAACAAGATTCAAAAACACCGACACAGTCTCCACCTCTCACAACCCCTCCTCCGAGGTCACCTTCAGATCATGAGTTGAACGTAGAAGAAGAACTTGACCATTCAGAGCCATCATTAACCCCAGAGAACTTATCAATGAAAGAACAGAGACAGGATGAAGTTAAAAAGGAAGAGGATGATAAATGGGAAAACCACAACTTCAAATATAGACGTGGAAAGCCAGAGCATATACCAGAAGCTATGGAAGATCCGATGCCATTCCAAAAATCCCCTATCGATGTCCTAATCAAAGTATTTCCAAGACGAAGTCGACAAGAAATAGAAGCGGTCTTAGCTAGATGCAAAGGCGATGTTGTAGCGGCTATGGAAATGTTGGTAAATGGGGCAGAGCCTTCATACAATCTAACACCCGAGTCTCCATATATGCAGAACTATCAATCAAAATCCGCTTTCTCTCCGTTATCTAACCAAAGTTTTAAATTCTCCCCTTCAAGAAGATTTCTCACTCCTCCGTATACTGGGACGGGTTACTTGCCAACTGTAATAAGACCTCCACCAGAATACCTATCTTCGTTTCTACCACCGTCAGAATTGATGTATGGAAGGCAGTTGCAGGTGCCATCACCTGGTACTTCACCTACGTCTGACAATACCAATAACGAAGGATTTTCCGATTAGGGGTACCTGAAATATTGGACGATATTGTAACATTTTTAAATGTAACGTGTTTTTTTCTTTGATAGTGAAAAAAGTCATTTTAAATATTATGTATGACCTTTGACATGATATTTCACTTAAAACGTCGATAGCAGTTTTTTAAAGGATGACAAACAAACAAACGAATACAAGTCGCATATAGGCGCTGAAAAGCTAAAGGTTTTTCAAGTGTCATTGTTTAAAGTGCATATCAAGATAAGCCGCAAAATAAGATCCAAAAAAGTCCATACATATTCTGAACCACAACAAATATTTACAAACTAACTAATTTTGAATTTATTAAGAGGATTAAAGTTAAATAGTTGAGTTTACCAGATTCGCCCTCAGCTAACAATTTTTTTTATATTATTTTGTATCCTTTTGGCTACTTACTGACGTAAATTCACCAATGTTGGCCACCTTCTCTGCAAATGAATACGCACACATGTTCACATGTAGTTGTTGTATACTTCTTTGTAAATAATAAATGAACTCTTAATATTAAATACATTTTACAAAAATATTAAAGAATATTTAAATTATATTCGATCAAATTAAACATTTAAGAGCCCTGCCAAAGTCACAATTTATGTAACATATTTATTTTTAACATAAATTACAGCTTTTTTGTTTCCACATTTGTTTTGTCGTATTTTATTCAATTTCAGTGGTTTTAAAACTTTAAGTTGAATCTGTTTAAAAGAAAAGGATTTGAATCTGATTAATTATTACATGTCGACATGTGTTTATAGTAATACAAATAGTAGACAATATTAGCTATTATGAAACGTACCATTCATCGGAAGTCATAACTTGAATTAAGTACTTTCAATAACGTAGGGCAAAATGCCCTACGTTATTGCGTAGTGTTGGTATTTGGGTACTTTTATATCACCACCACTAGCTTTACAATATTTTGCCTACTGTGCCATACTTTAGATTACTATTATTATACAATAGTGTATACTGTATAAAAAAAAAACATTGTGCTGTACGGTGTAATTTCTCAATTACCCAGCAGCAACTTTAAATGACATATATTCTGCAAATAAATTATCATAATCATTGCAAAACGGAACGTCTTAAAGGATTCCAACAAGTTTACTTCATCTGAATGGTATAAAACTCAAACATAATATTACATGTAAATATAGAGTTTACTTTGTATACGATTATTTTTATTTATAAATAATAGAATAAATATATTATTGTATGTTTTAGTAATTAAATTAAGTGATTAAGTATTTTAAATAGTGTGTACCAATGACTTAATTACAATTAACAAATTATAAAAACTTTGTACAACAAATATTTCAAAAGAGTCTATCAATGTGATGGATGTGTATGTCTAACACATGTTTAGAATCTGCTTGTATTATAAATAAGAAAAAAATGTTTTACAGTTGAGTCATATGAAATTCAAACAAATCCACTCATATCATTTTGTGCAACTAATGGATCTCAAACATTGAATTTCTACTATGTATACAATATTAAAGATTGTATGTAATATACAAAAAGCGTTATTCATATTATAGTTTATACTTTAATTATAGCAGTCCTTTCATATTCAGAATAAAATATCATAATTTGACAAAGAAAAATTTTAAAGGTTGAACGAAATGGCAGTGGGTGTATACATTTTATTGACTTGGGTAATGGTATGTGCAAATTTATCTTCCTTAAATTAGAGAACAAAGTAAATAGTTTTTTTTTTATATTCCTAAAGAGTAATTACATGTTACTGTTACAATAAATGTTGATCATTTTACAAAAAAAAACAATGTTGTAAATACCCTTTAACATGTGAAACCATAAATTGGCATAATATATATATTAATAGAAATCAATCGCATGCGCTTCTAAAAATCAAACAAAATTTAAACTAAAATTAAACTTAGTTTTCAAGAAAGAAAATATCTATCTCAACAAAAGTAAATAAAATTTGCAGTTTTTGCAAACATTTCGTCAAATATGTCAATTAAAAACCGACCAAAAAACAAAAAAGGTACCAAATGATTGTGAAGCTCAAACGCACCACGTGCACTGTGTAGTAAGTGCTATTTATTCTGTGGCAATACACGCATTGAATAATAGTATTTATCTCAGAGACGCACACTTGTTTTACTAGGTATCTTAGTACAACTGCTTACAAATTTCACAAAATTCCGATCCTTTCCATTTAAAATTCATTTTCTGGAAAGAAGATGACAACTTACTTAAGTTTAGGCCATGTGGAGTAAAATAAGCATCATTAACATGATGCAGTTATTTCTATATTTATTAAATATGTTGTTCAAATGCAAAATAAAAAATATTGTTAGTGAAAATAATAATTCGTATAATGTTTTATAAATTTTAGCCTATCTTTAACATTAGTGTTCATAGCAGTTAAATCAACATCTTTAGCATAATACTGTAAATAGTCATAAAATGCTTAATCGTAGATTAGAAAAATATAATAAATGTACTGAACAATAAATTCGCTCAATCAGTAACATCTACATTTATTTTTTACATATTCTTTTTTACCAAAAGGCAAGCGGTTTTATTTTCTTCCAATTGTATTTCCGGAGGGCTAGAAAGAAAGGTTACCTAAAATATGAAATGGTACATTTCAATTCTGAGATTGTGATGTAAAGTTTATAAGCTATGTTGCCCTCTATACTGAAACACGATACTGGCTGGCTTCGGTACTAGCAGCAGTACCGAATAAAAAGCGGAAGAAGATAAGCCGGTTACTCGTTCCAGTGATAAATTTAATAATGAGTTAAACTGTGAAATACAAAGATATTTAACCCTAGTTAGAATCCAGCTCAGAGTTAAATGTTTAATCCAGGAAAGTCCAAGCGGCCCTAAGTGAATCATTACAAAACTCCTACCCTACACACCTAGCCTTGGACATGATGTAAGTCGCCTTTTACGGATAACTTGGTAGGTTGACATATTATCTAAATTTTGGATAGAAACAACGGACCTAAGCGAAATAAAATTTTAAGAGATAATTGCCGAAAAGTACCTTTAAACTAGTAGTAATAACACAAATATAATTGATTGTAGATGTTGAACCATACAATACGTAATATTTATAGGTAAGTATTACAATTGTATTATCTACGTTTTGGAAATAATAGGTAAGAAGCCATTTTTTGCTTGCTTTGGCAATAACTTCCACTTATTTTTAAACAAAATATATCTTCGATTTTAAGTTCTCCCTCATTTTTTAAGTAGTGTAATCAAAATTAAAATTGTTTCCAAAATATATATATTCAATAAAATGTTTTGGGTTAAGGGACATTCTAGTTCACAATTTAAACATTTTTACTAGAACATCTACGATATCCAGACCTAACTCTTTCATAGCACCAATGTTTTTTTTAAATACTAACCTTAGTGTTACGATGTCCAGAGGTTCACTTGATTTAAAAGTTCACTCTCTCAACTTAAGCTTCCAAAAAGTAGTGCCTGTCTTAAGCCACTTCTACAACGTCACCATTAGCAACTGGCCAAGAATACGCCGGTTGGAAGAGCGAAGTTCCATCGAATCACAGAGATAACTCAAATGTAACTCTCCCTTGGGAATTTCACTTAGACCGTTTTTGGATATTAAAATACTTATGTACCAAATTTTGTCACGTTGTAGGCTCTATACAATCAGATGTACTTTTCTTGTATTTTTAAATATAGTTACAATTATATTTTTGTGTGATGGTCAGCAAACAAACAAACGTAAGAGTAAGAGACAACCGTGGCCTATAAACACCATAGATGTTACAAATGCGTTGCTGATCTACTAGGATGTTAGGCCTCGAGCAAAAGTAAGTTTACCGGCTACCTTATCCTCCAGGCCAGAACACGTCAACGGCAAGCGCTGACATTATGTCGGCTGGAATAGGTAAGGCTCAAATCCTCGTCGCAATCGATATTATCGACACTTAGTATTCGAATATTGATTTCGTCAATGTTTGAAAAAGACAATAAGATTATTTACTACCATTGAAGAGAAATATCTATATTGTCAATTTGATGCATCTAAGAAACATAGACTCTTTCTTATTAATAAATATTGATACAACCGGCGACTATGACTATGAAATATTGCATTCGAATTGGACAACTGAAAATAACGCCCATATCCCCGAAAGAGGTAGGCAGAGGCACAATCAGGGCACCCACGACTAGCCAAAAGACACTAAGTTCCACAATGTGATAGGTGGCAAGCCTATCGCCAACCGGGCACATATCCAATCCCCCATTCATCCATCATTTTTTGTATTAGAAAGTTGGAAAAACCACATTTTCTTTTAGTTGCCCGATCCGGGATTCGAACCCGGGACCTCATGCAGTTAACTCCAACAACTAAACCGCTAGACCACAGAGGCGTTAAATTTTCTTTAAATTCTTCTAAATACAATAATTGACAAAACAAAAAAAATATTAGCGACATTGTAAACATATTCCATTTTTAAATAACCAAGGTAAATAGATATTATTTTATGTATTTTTAATAATAACGTTAATTGTGGTATGCTGATGTATGTGATTGCAATATTTCAATATCTGTAATGGCACTATTCAATACATTCTCTTCGCAAATTGGTTCACGAACATCATGGAAATCCATTGGCCAACAGCAAGCCTCCTCAGTATTTGGTGTGATTGGCCGACACTCGCCGACAATCGTCGACAGTTCGAGTGACGGCACTGTAATGGCCGACAAGATGACATCAAGTTGATACCAGGCTAAGTGGATTACTAAAGACCTAATATGACGATCACTATTGGAAAAGCCTAGTGTTTTTGCATACT
>NJDC01057878.1:0-37143 GCA_002245475.1 Calephelis virginiensis
TATCTAGATTGCTTGTAATCCATTAGATTGAGATACATTATTAACATTGGCCGTTAGAAAATACGCACAATTTAGTATACTAAAAAAATACTCATTCGGGAATATACTTTACCTAATACAAAAAAACAGAATCAGACTAAATACTCTTTAACCGTCCTATTAATAAACATAGACTAATATACTCAAAGGTTACAAAGGTAGGCAGAGGCACAACCAGGGCACCCACGACTAACCGAAGATAATAAGTCCCACAATGTGATAGGAGGCAAGCCAATCGCCGACCGGACACAATTTACAATCCCGAGCAACATTTTTTTATTAGGAATTGGGTAAACCCCACTTTCTTTCTGTTGCCCGACCTGGAAATCGTGAGGACTTCATGAGGTCCCGAGTTTGATACCCGGGTCGGGCAACAAAAACATTTTTTTTATAAAATAGGAACAACAAAAATGTTTTTCCTATTTTCTAAAAAAATGTAGCTCGGGATTAGATGTGTGCCCAAATGGCGATAGGAATAAATGTGGGATTTAATGTCTCAGGCTAGTCGTGGGTGCCCTGGTTGTACCTCTGCCTGCATCTTCAGGGATATAGACATGAAGATACTTACTTATAATACCTGTAGATATTATTTACTTTATAATTTATAAGAAGCCTTGGTTGAAGGTTGAAGCTCTAAGTATTATGTCACACCACATGTGTAACTGAGTAAATAATGTGACGTGAGTGGTGAAATCATACATGCGCCTAATTAAATCTATTGTTTATTATTTTCTAATGATTTATTTTTCACCTTATGATTATCTGCCAGAGATCATTCTAAAGCGATAAAACCTCATTTGTGTAATAAAGTAATTGAGAAAGTTACTTTATTTACATTTGCAAAGGACATAAACTAATGAGCCAAAATGATTTTTTTTTTCAAAAGCAACAAATGAAGCAATATTATTAATAAGTATTTATACAAGTTGTATAAATTATGTCAAAATAATGAGAATAATACAATTAATAGATGTCTTAAGTGCAGTTAATTGAGAAAACTAATTTGTTTGCATTAATAGTACAATTATGTCGTGTTATCGTAAGCTAATGAGCCAAAGCGATTCATTTTGTAAAAATGTAAAAAATGAAACTACATTATGGAAATATTTATAAATCACATACGAGATAAATAAGAACATTACACTAAATAAATATTTTAAAAGCAAGAAATTGAGACGATATTTTTTATTTAATTGCACTTAATAGTAATATGTTAAGGTAAGTTGTTTATAAGCCAAAGCGATTCATTTTTGTTAGAGCAATAAATGAATCAAGATTAAACGATTATGAAAAAACCAAAAAACACTTCAATGTTACAACAAAAAGATAAGAACGTTACCGCAAATAAATATCTAAGAAGTAGGTGGCTAATTGACTTACACTAATAGTAAAATGTCTAGTTACGTCGAGAGCTGATCAGCCAAATTGATTCATTTACTCCATAGCAATAAATGTAACGAGATTATGCGTATGAGAAATGTTATACTACCAACCCAACAATTAGGTTTCACGTTGAAGTTTACGAGTACTTTCTCTATATATCTTTGTTAAGGAACTATAAATGTCGACACAAAATAGTATCGGAATATCTGTATGTGTATTTTATTATCTACCAAGTTTATTGCACTTGAATTTCCTGTCAAAGCAAACCAGAAACATTTAAGGGCAGCGTGGGCGAGGCTTTTACTACAAATTGCTGTCGTGACTCCTTGCTGAGGAAAGTTATAAATGTTTAGTCTAAATAATAAATAAATAAAAATGAATAGTCGAATGAATGAATACACTTTATTATACGCTCAAAATTTACACAGTTTTATTTATAATATTCAACTTAAGGCACACAAAGCAGTGAATCACATAACCTTTCCCAAAAAAAAAAAATCAGGTAATAAACATACAAAAAGACGCAGTCGAATTTATAACCTATTTTTGGAGTCGGATAAAAGCTAGTTTATTTGTTGTAGAAACATCAGACGTTCCGATCGAGACTAGACACGTGTCATCTAAAATACAGTCTTTCGCAAGGTCTAGACTGTATGTTGGTCACTCGGGGTCAGTCATTATAATACTTTAATGTTTTACTCACGAGTAGAATGTAAATTGCAAGTCATTTATAATAATAAGTTGTAAAATCGTAAGAAAACTGTTTCTGTGCATTCATTTAGAATTACTATCAAGTGCAAAAACAGACTGCAACTATCTTCTAACTTCAGTACCACGTCGCGATTTGATAATTCTTTTTTCGAAATATAGCAAATGATTCCAAAATGCATCCTATACATTTTTCACTATTTTACCTACATCTAACTAAAAGCCACTAGTCGGATCATGATAAAATAATTTTTTTTCCGATATTAGGGTTTCATTCATTTACTTAAAGTTGAATTTATTTGTTGAAGTCATTCATAATAACAACTTGTTAAATCGTAAAAAGCTGTGTCTGGGCGTTCATTTAAGAATTATCAACAGCAAAAACCGCCTGCGACTATTTCAGTACCATGTCGCGATTTAATAATTATTTTTTCGAAATAAGGAGGTATAAAAAATGATTCCAAAATGGTATACAAATTTTATCAACATACGACTAGCGGTTTTTGAGTTAAACTTAAAAATGCGTAAATTTTTCGCTATTAAGTACAACTAAAAAACTCTAACTAGTCCGATCATGATAAAATTAATATTAGACCACCATCGAATCAATACCTATATTTGCTAAAAAATAACCATCTAAATCCATCTCGTTTGCTATTGGCCGAGTAGTTGGGTAACCTACATACAAAAACATACAGTTGAAACCTTATCCCATTTTTAGAGTCGGTTGAATATAGAACATTCCGTAATCTAAAAAATGTGTTTAGTCACAAAGATGTACTACCCTACATAATATATACTAATAAATATACACTACCTAATGATTTAATTTTATTTCATATCATAAAAAATCTATAGAAACAAAAAAATAGGTTTATATTATTAACATTTTCCAATGTTATATCATCGTGAAACTTATAATCGATTTTAGCCTTCCACACGTGTTTATCTTTGTCGGCCATGAGGAAAACATATTTATAAATAAATCAAGTTCTTGTAATGAGAAGAACAATTTCATGTTTACATAAATTACTGCACTAACACTGAGTGTAAACTGTAAACATTGTGTTTTCGCTCGATAGATTTCTGTAAAGTTGCAAGATGCAATCGTAACTTTTCTTTTTCTTTAGATTTTGGCATTCGCGTTAGTATTTCGCCTTTAGTCAAGTAGAAACTTGCATCAAATTTACCAAAATCGGGATTCAATTATAATTAGTCATAAGTTGTCAATAAGTCTTGTCAGGGTCTTGGGTAAAGCGGTGGCCTTATTACTCAAGCTCATATAGTGAGATTTGACGGCAACGAGGAAATACACGATACGCTAATTTCTTTAAGATTATTTCATTTGTGCACTTTCACTGAACACAAATACAAAATGCCACCAAAATTGGGTAATTTCACACTTCTCTCGATGTCGCCAAAACTCAATCATAACTTGACGATTAAGAAAGACTCGAACGCAAAATGTCAAAGAGGCGAAAAGTTTTCCACCGATTTTGTTGTGAACATGTTAAAAGTACAAATAAATAATCTAACCGCAACAAAACTGCAGAAACTGAGATCACTTTCAATGAGTAAGTCATCTATCTACACAAAAATTAAGTAAATATTCCTTGTCTTCCTTGGGATTCCATCATAAGATATTTGGTCCCAACAAAACCAACTCGCAAACACACTCTTCGAAATATACAAAAAAAATTAAATTAGATAAAAAATACAAATAAAAAAAGTATCTTTACGCCCATATCCCCAAATAGGTAGGCAAAGGCACAACCAAGCACCCACGACTTGCCAAAGATACTAAGTCCCACAATGTGATAAGCCTGTCGCCAACCGGGGAAATATCCAATCCCGAGCAGCGTTTTTTTTTTTAGAAATTTGGAAAAAAACAATAATACAAATAAATCGATTACAATCCTCCTACGTTTATAGTATATCGTCCTGCATATTTCTAAGTCGATAAAATTATTGTACACTAATTAATTATGTTGTTAAAGTGTTAAAATTGTAAATAACATAAAAAAGTATTTTCGAGCTCGTATTCCCGAAAAGACAGACATAAATACAACCAGGGCACCCACGATAAGGTAGTACCTACTTAGTTCCCACGTGATAGGCAGCATAGCTAATGCCAATCCTACTAGCTAATGGGCACCTATCTAATTCCGGGCCAAACTGGATAACAACAATTCACTGTTGTTATTTAACATTGTTTTCTTCTTGAATACTTTAGCACGCAGCAACATTAGTAAAATTAAATAAACATAATTTATTGCTAGAAAACATGCCATGTTGGTCCGGGCTCCTTTGCAGAATAGACCATCTGCCTTCCTGCTAGGCAGCTCGTAAAAGGCGAACATAGGCTTACCGTCACTAGCACCGTGACATCCTACTAGGTGGTAGAGTTTTGCAGCGACTCACCCGGATTAGTACCACCGCCTTACCTAATACTGCCACCATAACGTCCAATGCTTGCCGTTGACGTGTTCCGGTTCGAAGGGTAAGGTAAACTTACTTTTGCTCGAGGCCTAACATCCAGGTCTCAGTTTGGGGTGCGTTGCCATTACCATGTTTGGTGTTTCTAGGCGGCGTGAATTTCTTGCCATCAGACTGCTTGTTTGCCTTCCATTGTCATAAAAAAAATATGTCGCACTTCAAACAAAACAATGTTAAATAACAGCATCAACATTTTATTGTTTAACAAGAATACAAATCAGTAAAAAGAAATCATAACGACATGGAAACACAATAAAATACACATCCCTAGCTACACGATTTTGTTGAATTAAAAACAAAACAATATTATATAACAGCTCAGATAACAGCATCAGCATTTTATTGTTTAGTTGCGCATTATTTTGTTGAGCAAAAACAAAACAATATTATATAACAGCTGAGATAACAGCATCAGCATTTTCTTGTTTATTTGTGCATTATTTTGTTGAGTAAAAACAAAACAGTTGTATATAACAGCAGCAAAGATAACACCGTCAACCTTTTCTTGTTTAGTTGTAGAATATTAATAGGTTTTGTCCAGTTACAGAGTAGCATGTTTGAATCTCAATCAATACGGAAGTAATGCTGGACCATGTAAGGAAACAACTGGGATATGCAACACTAATAGCAACTGGAAAGTCCATTTTCAAGTATCAAGATTTATTTGTTTGACATCATGCCATACAGTTCAATGATGTATGATATCGCACAGCACAATCTGTTTTTAAACTGACTTGATATGATTAAATAAAATTGAAACTCGTTTTAATTTAAAATTATCTTCAGGGTCGATAAGAGTTGTGTTATTATAAACATTAAATGCTTTTGTCTATATATTAATACGTGATGCCAAAACTTGTGACCCCTTTTTACGAAAATTGCACGGACGCAGGAACATAAAATTTGGCACACTTATAGTTTATGTGTAGGAGAAGTGCAGAACGCTAATATTTTTCAATAACAATGCTTACAAAGTACATTAAATCAATAAATAAAACATTAGCCACACTACCATGCATTTGACACACACAAACAAATATATTGATGATAACGATAAAAGATCACAGATGGCGCACTAAAAAGTTTGGAAAAAAAGATGGCGTTCTTATCAACATTAAAATTATTAAAATTTATTATGGTTGAAATTCGGTCGAAGTTATTTAGAAATGCTCAATTTCAATGGCCATGTAACCATTAAAATGATGCAGATGCTGAATGCATTTTTAATTAGATGAATTTATGAAGTCTTAATAATGACATGGAAAAGGGTTTTGTAAAAATTGTTTGTGGCCTATAGAGACGGCAGATCTGGTAGCGTAAACTGTATATTAGCAAAAGCTAAATTTAATAGTGTATGCATTTTTAATAAGATGAATTTATGAAGTCGACTGTGGCCAATATTGATGCTAGATGCTTTTAGTGCTTTGGTGTAATGTTTTGTCAAATGTCTACTGACTGCAATATTTTTTTTGTTATGTAATAGGGTTCGATAAGCCTTATAATCTTTAATTCGATGTAGTCTATAGACTAATTAAGCAAAATTCGTTTCACTAACGGGCAATACTAATAATATATCTAAGATAAAAAAAATGGAGATATTTTAGATCAGTTGCTAGGCAACCACCGTTATTTTTCAATAATAATTTTTGTATATGTACCTACAATATGTCAATTATTAACATTAAATTATATCTTAGCAACAAAGCTTCAGAAGGCCTATCTCTATTTGTAAATAGGTTATTAATATTTGACATTGTCCATTAACTTTTACTTGGTCTTTCTTAAAATAAGTTACATCGGTATAATGGACTTTAATTACTGTTACTTCTTTTAGGCACTAGGTACACTAAACTAGTTCTAACGGCTTTGTCGTTTGTAGCCTTCTTACTGTATTTGCAATATCATTGAAAGAAGACAATAAAAACAAAATAGCACACACACATACTTAAGTACGTATGCACATACTTATGCAAAAATAACTGAGTTTTTTAGAATGTTGATAAGGGCTCACCTGCGTAAACGGTAAAGAAAGGAATTGAAAGTTTCGCCACAGGATTTGGAATCTCAGTAGCAAAAATGGTAAGAGCATTTGTCAGCATGAGACGAAAGGTTACAGGTTTAAATCCTACCCGGAGCGAATTTATTCTATTTCTTTAAAATTTGTAGAAACAACCCAACTACAGGGCAAATTCTAAAATACCTTGAGATTTGGTTTATGTTGCTCTTAACTTTAAATGTTAGTAACATAGATATGAATAAACAAAACAACTGATAAACGTCGCAGTTTCTTGCTATTCGTAAGTAGAACAAGATATGCGATGCATTTGGCTCCAACATATGGTAATGTTGATTGTTTGTGACACAATAGCCAACAATTACAATGCTTCTGCCTCTCAATCAACGACTAATGGCCTTTGACCCATTTGCGTCGACTTTACACACCTTTGCGCTTACTGACCTGATTAAGTATAGAACAATAATAGATACAAAATAAAGGCGCAACCTGAGAAATAGAAGTTTAAAAATGGAACATTATATAATGAGTACATTTTATGTGAGAGATTAGTCAATAACTACACGGGTCTCCTGATGGTAGGAGATAACTGCCAATAGACATCATAGATGTTACACGTGTGTATCTGACCAGTGGTCGGAATGTAAGGCCAATTGTGCAAGTCTACCGGCTTTTTTACCCTCCAGGCTGGAACATGACAGAGTTATTGTAGCAGCCGGAATTGGTAAGGCGGCGGATCCCTGTTTGACTCCGAGGAAACTGTGACATACATTTTTTTTTTCATACAAATTAAACGAGTGAAACGAAGGTCACCGGAACAGCTAGTATATCATAAATTTCGATGAGTGCATGGAAATTTGGGTAAATTATGAGCTGTTTTATAATTAAAAATAGAACAGCGGAACTGTTTTCATAGCAAGCCATTTAACAGATTTAGAAACAAAGAAAACAAGACGTAAGAACATCTAATCTGCTACATATGGAACATCTTTCCAGACTTATTTATTTTGTGAGAAGATAGCGAGCAAGCACGCTTATTGGTTCTTTGTTATAGGTTTATTGTTGTCCTGTGGTCGTGTTTTATCCTTATGTTAATTTTTTTTAGCTGCTCTACTTTAACGGGAATACGAAAGTTTCAAACATTGACATGGCAGCAGGAATAGGTTAGGCAATTGGCCAAAGCGATGGCCAAGTTTCTCTACGTCAAAAAACATTAAAGAGGACCTTGTAGTTAATCTATGATCCCCTCTTAATAGGCTAAACTGTTAAGCTGACTGTACTAAAATAATCCATCGTAATAAACTGATAGATTAAACTATAATTAAAACTCAACAAAACTATAAAAACATAGTACTCCAATTTCATTAGGTACATCATGTAAGTAAATAAAATGCTTTTTAAGCATGAGTCAAAAACCACTCCATATATCTCAATTAAATTTATTTGAGACTACCTCAGAGTCATGACCTACTATATAAGAAAAATAATCACAATAATCCATTTATTACTCTGGCCCACAGAAACAAATTTTTGGTTTGGTTCAGCTCGGTTCGTATGTGTAGTCGGTAAAGTAGGTAGTATGAATTACATTGTTGCTACTAGATGTCAGCTGACAGCTCTAGTTTACCTACAATTCTCATTTTAACTTTTTCTGGTCTTATTCGAAATATATCCGTATTACAATTACTTTTATGACATTAATTACATAAATTATCCAGGACAATCTCACTCAAGACAATCACTCAATTTTTTTTTGTTATTGCATAATTTGCAAATAATTTAATACTTTCTTTAAAATATGCATTTTTTTCTCGATTTTATGAACAAGAGCTGATATAGAAAAAGTGACTAGATTTCTTATCAGCTCACAAAATAAACCCAAAATAAAAGGTATAAAGTCTTAGGCACCAAAATGAGTGTGGGCCAGTGTTATTGGCGGAGTAATCACGTAACATACAAAATAAACATACAGACGAATCGACAGTCCTTTTTGGAATCGGTTGAAAAATCTTTAATTAGTGTGTTGTATTATTTTATATGAACTCACTCGAAAAAACCAAATAAGGTCTGCAAATTATTACATACTTTAAAAGGTCATGGAAATATCTCAAGAAAGCCTCATTTATTTTGTTTTTAAACCAGAGTCACAATAAAAATATTTACCGGCGTTAAATTTGTCGCTTCAAGTACACCTTCATTAAGTACCTATATGCAAGGTTATTTTTAAAATACCAGTGCCAGAGTACGTATGTAATATTTCTTCTGTTCTTGTTTTTGTCTAATAAACGGGTAAACAGATTTGATCTAAATTTGACCCGGCGACCTCGTTGGTCGACTGGCTAGTGTACACGTCTAACTACACCGACCAACCGCGAGGCTTGTGTTCGATTCCAGACGGGGACAAATATTTATATGATGAACATTTAGATGTCCGCATTTCCGGGTCTGGATGTTTACTAAATTTGTTCTGGTATCTATTTAAGTATTTCTACATACTAGTGGTCGCCCATTGGTCGATATTAGACCATAATAAATTTTAATATCTTGTTGATAAGAACGCCATCTTCATTTCTCAAGACCAACTACTTTGTTTCCAAACTTTATAGTGTGCCATCTGTGATCTTTTATCGTTATCATCAATATATTTGTTTGTGTGTGTCAAATGCATGGTAGTGTGGGTAATGTTTTATCTATTGATTTAATGTACTTTATAAGCATTATTATTTATTATTGAAAAATATTAGCGTTCTGCACTTCTCCTATATATAAACTACAAGTGTACCAAATTTTATGCTCCTGCGTCCGCGCAATTTTCGTAAAAAGGGGTCCAAAGTTTTGGCATCACGTATTAATATATAGATTAGAATCGTTGACTAGCACTCAAAACACAAGCATATAAATTGCTTACTTTGGAGTTAGATTCTATTTATGTATCTTGTCAAGGGATATTTATTTTTTTATTAATTTCCTGCCAGATTCTCAATTAGGTTTTATGCTTCGCAAAGATCAATATTCTATAGATACTAATACGCCATATTTCATAAGAGATCAATGAACTGAGAACCTCGACAACTAGAATGCATTTACATGTGAAATACAACAATATTTTATCAATGCTGCCAACATATCTATTCGTTCTTAGAATTAACGGCAACATAAAATCACATCCTGGTGGAGATTCTACATCTTAGTATATATTTTTCTTGTGTTTGTGTGTTTGTCACTGAATTCCTTCTAGGTGACTGGAGTGATTTCGATAAAATTTTTAGCGTGTGTTAAGGAGGATTCGAGAATGGTTTAGATTCACAATTTGGTCCAGTGGACAATGTTTTTTTATTTATTTTTTTATTTATAAGTACTCGTTGATTTTGGAATGTTTTACATTTTATCTGGCAGACTGTGCTGCTACCGGAGCATCAAATATTATGTAGTAGCTGTTAATGTCAAGCTACACGAAGTTTGCTGGGTCGACTAGTATTTGATAAAACTCAATTTTTAGCTCGCGATGGAATAAGAGAGGAGTTATATGTTTAAAGTTCGTCTGTGCGTGTCTGTGACATTATAAGCTGAATAATTTTTATCAACTAACAACAATTTTGAATATCAATTAATTATACTTTAAGTGTCAACGTGAAGAGGTTACGCTAGCTGCTGCTCATAACATGGTGGTAGTTGCATCTGTGGATAGGCATCACCACGTGCCCGATTTTTTTATTTGGATAATATCATATCATATCATAGCTCGTTATTGTCGTGTTCCATGTTAGAAGGTAAGGTGGCTGGTAGACGTGTGAATCAAAGTCCTGGTCATTTTATGATAAAACTTTGGAAGTTTACGCGGATAACATTGATATAGGTATGTAGTTACCGAAACAAAATTAAGTTACAAAACTTTATAACTTTTAACTTTAAAGTTACAAAACTTACCAAGTATCTTAATTTAAGTTACAAACTGTCTTTGTAAATTTACAATCCTACGTTAACATTTACATTTTTTGGAAAAATAACTTAACTATTTAAATTAATTAATTATTTAACTATTTATCTCAGAATTTTACTAACTTGTGTTACATTTGGTATTTGTATTGATTTGTAATTTTACTCATGATTAATTTCATTCATAAATCAATTGTAACTTTACTAAAATCCACCAGATTACGGTTTTACAAACGACGGTTGTCTTTTACCAACATTATTTTTGATGTGTCTGCTTATCTGCTATTAATGATATTTTTTAAATTGAGTATTTAGAACTATTAACCAAGAATACAATGACACCCAAAATTACATATGGCTAAACGTTACTTATCACAAAAGATCCACTGACACACTTGTTTTTGCACGCGCAGTGATACAGTTTGCGCCTCTACTTTCTCTTTGCAATTAAAAAGGCCAGACTTCATTTTAAATACGAATTGCTCTTAAGCTCTTAGGATTTATAAAATCGTAACGGTATAGAGATTTATTAATGAGTTTTAGCACATGTTTGTTATTCAGAACACTATAATAGACTGTCAATTTTACTGTCAGAATTTTATACCAAACTAGCGGCCCTATATGTGCTTCTGTTGTATGTGCTAATGTTAAATGAACAATTAATAAAAAACAGACCTCATTAAATAATTCATCAAGGAATATAAATACTCTTTAGCAAGAGTAATTCATTGACCGCATGAATGACATAACACAACAAAACAAAAAAAGAAAAAAAAAACAAATGAAAAATGGTTCAATATGACAGCACAATCCCCATCTGAAAAAAGTTTCAATTTGACTAAAAAATACACATTAACAAAATGATTCGACATTTATTGAATTCATTTGTTACAAAAAATGTGATAAATGAAGAACCGTTTGACCGATTTTAAGTAAACTTCACATAAACCATCTACTAAATAGTCCCAACAAAGCCTTAACATTGGGTTTGGATAGGTGAGCCCGTTCTTGATTTAAAAAATTACAACGAAAAGTGGCATTGATTTTTATATATATATATATATATATATAGATTTATCACTTATCTAATTTCACTTTACCTATTCCTGTCACCGTAATGACAGTGTCTGGCATGGTCGAGTTCTGGTCCAGAGAGTAGAGCTGGTAATATCGCACATTAGGCCTTAAATGCTATATATATATTATAATATGTTATAATCCAGTTTAAATTGCTTGATTATTTCGGTAACAGCCGACGAGGTTGTCACATCTCGACGCCAAAAAAATTATATGAGTATTTTATCAAAAAATATACTTCAAACATACTTCAAGACTACATAAATGAATATCTAAAAAAGTAGTCTTCGCCTATTTAGCGTAAAATTTATTCATTTACCGATTAAAATGTAAATATTCATGTGGCTTCCTAAATTTATATAGGTCAAAACAATATTTAAAAATAGATACGACATTCAAGAATCAAAGAATCGTTCGTAGTTATTTAAATTCATTTATTAATACGTGGTGCCAAAACTTTGGACTCCTTTTTACGAAAATTGCGCGGACGCAGGAGCATAAAATTTGGTATATTTATAGTTTATGTGTAGGAGAAGCGCAAAATGCATAATATTTATAATATTTTTCAACAATAATGCTTATTAAGCACAGTAAATCAATAAATAAAACTTTACCCACACTACCATGCATTTCACACAACAAATATACTGATGATAACGATAAAAGATCACAGATGGCGCACTAAAAAATTTGGAAACACAGTAGTTGCTCTTGAGAAATGAAGATGACGTTGTTATCAATAAGATATAAAACTTTATTATAGTCGGATTTTGACCAACGGGCGACCACTTGTATTTAAAAAAACATACGACATTTCAGAATCAAAGAATCGTCCGTAGTTTAAACACAAATAGATGTAGAAATTTTAATCCAATGAAATTGAAACCGTTTTTTAATTTTTTTGTTACCACATCCGTCCTAACGAGATTATATAATTCGTGACTTCTTGGAATTATCATCAATCAACTTCTGTGAATTTGTTCTTTAATATTTATTCATTGGATACGGTGCCTTTAAGTAGTTTTGTAAATAAAAGTACGTAATAGCGTCTGGCAGATAATAATAGATATCGTTTATCATTGTTCGGCTTAGAATGCTTAGCTAATACGATTTAAATATTTTTTTCAATATTATCGCCTCTGTGGTGTAGTGGTCCTGCGTTGGACTTGACTTCTTGAGGTCCCGGGTCGATCCCCGGGTCGGGCAACAAAAAGGAAATGTGTTTTTTCCAATTTTGTAATAAATAAAGTGTTGCTCGGGATTGGATATGTGCCCGGTTGAGGCTTGCCACCTATCACATTGTGGGACTTAGTGTCTACGGCTAGTCGTGAATGCCCTGGTTGTGTCTGCGTACTTCTTCTAGGATATCGGCGTGAAGATACTTTTTTAAATGACAATTTTAATTTTTTGACCCCCTACGGATAAAGGTGTGTTATGAATTTACGTTTTTGTGTTTGTGTCAATTTGTGGCATCGTAATCCGTTAACGATTGACCGATTTTGATGAGGATTGTTTTTTTAATTCTAACGTGATCGAGATAATATACCTGCATTGCAAATTGGTTTTGTAGTATGTTATTGAATTTTAGTTTATTTTGTTTCTCAATAAAATATCGCCTGTGGTCTAGCGGTTTTCACTTTTTGAGGTCCCCCTTCTTGAGGTTGATCGATCCCCAAGTCGGACACCAAAAAATCAGCAAAACAAAAAGAAGAAATGAAACATTTGAGACTTTGTAGATTAGATCGAGATAAGTTATCCGAGACACATGTTAAAAGTCATGTAGATCATGTACAAATTAATCTGACAGCACTAAATGTGTTTTATCCCTTTCTGGTACTATGATTGAAAGAGGATAGTGACATGTGTTTTGTTTCTTTCTATTACCATAGCTGAAAGAAGATAGCGACAACTTAAATTAGTGTAGTGTGTGCAATAAAAAAAACATTATCAAAGAAGATACTCGTACTAAAAACATATTAACACAAAAATCGAAAAAAAAAACCGAAGCTTTGGCCATTCGGTGTTTGTATGACGTCGTCGCGATGTCAATGTCGTTTACATCACCTGTGGCCTGCATATTATACAGCAGAGCCGGTTCACTTGGTCTCTGACGAAAATCATGACTAGTGGTAATTGAAAATCCCAGACAAAAATCGGAAAAAAACCGAAGCTTTGGCCATTCGGTGTTTGTATGACGTCGTCGCGATGTCAATGTCGTTTACATCACCTGTGGCCTGCATATTATACAGCAGAGCCGGTTCACTTGGTCTCTGACGAAAATCATGACTAATGGTAATTGGAAATCCCAGAGGCAGGTAAACCAAGCTTTTCTTAACGATAGTTTATACGAAATATTTAAATTTTATTTGGAAGTTTTTAAACAACACATGTACTTTTCCATAATATTCAACCAATGTGGAATAGTACAAGTGTTATTGTATAAAAGTGAAATAAAATTTCATCAAGTCCCAACAAGTAAAAGTATACATTCCAAATTGTTATATCTATTTATATATACAAATGATTCTTGAGTTGATTTCAGATACTAGGGTTTCCTTAGAAAAATCGTTCCATAAATCACTTATTTGTAAAACATAGACGAAACGACAATTATGAGTAGTGGTCTCTGTGTGGTCCTCTGTGGTCTAGCGGTTCGGGTGTTGGACTTGACTGCATGAGGTCCCGGGTTCGAATCCTGGGTCGGTCAACAAAAAGAAAATTGGATTTTTCCAATTTTCTAATTTAAAAAAATGTTGGTCGGGATTGGAAATGTGCCCGGTTGGCGATAGGCTTGCCACCTATCACATTGTGGGACTAGTGTCTTCGGCTAGCCGTGGGTGCCTTGGTTGTATCTCTGCCTACATCTTCGGGGATATGGGAAGACACTTTTTTTTTAAGTTTTAACATTTTTAGCCCTGTATTCTGTTAGTCAGTCTGTCTTTTAAATTGTTTATAAATCTACTGTACAGATTTTGATGATATTGTGTAAGTATGACATTAGTTTATACGACTATGCAACATTTAAGTAGGATAAGTTTTAATCAATTGCACAAATAGAAAAAATATTTTTTACAAATTTATTTTCTTAATTTTTACTCAAGCACACAAAATCTGCTAAATAACAATTGATCATTTTTATGGCGGTATGTTAAACAAACGTATCACTTAGATTGTGTAAAAATAATTCTTATGACGCAGCATTTACCTACTTAGAAAATAATTATTTTTGTTATCAAATAAATCCATTACTTTTAGTATCCTTAAAATGTACCATTTACAAAAATACCATTAAATGGTACATCAGTTTCCATTAACTTAACTACTTAAAGTGACACTCCTCTTATGTCGTAAAGAGTATTTTAAAAATGTATAACACGTAATAAAAACATGCAAGCATTATCTCTGTTTGTACATTATATACAGGGTTACTTGGAAAGGAGCCGCCAAATTTTAATGTCAGGGGTAAAGCCCCGATTAATGCATTTTAAATATTATTGCGAAATTGTAACATTTACGTTTATTTATTCATTAAAAATAGTCCCCAAAAATACTTCATTTGCTGTCACGCTGTGTCGTACCTAGTACAAGTCATGACGTCACCAGCCTGCAAATGCGTGGGTGGGAACCAGTTTTGTGCTTTCCTTACGTTATAACCATGGAGCTTGTAATTTGCATCGTATAAAAATTAATTTTTTTTCACAAATCGAAAGTCTTATCGATTTCAAACTGTTTCTCAAAATTTGGCTGATGTTTTAGATGTAACCCTGTATATTGAATTTCTAACCATCCATTCAATAAAAAAAAACTTTAAATACAGATTAAAGCTCCACCAACATAAATCTACATTTGGTAAGTGTAGTTTCTAAACCAGTTTCGGGTAAAGGGTTTAACGGGAGTGAACTATACCCACCCCGCAGCGTTAATGGCCTTTCTTCGATATGTTAACGGAAATCATGAAAGCAATGTGACTGTGGTTTTATAACTTTATTTTTATGCCACTAAATATTTAGTCTTTTAAAAAACCCGGCCAAGTGCTAGTCGGACTCGCGCATGAAGGGTTCCGTACCTGTTACCGTTTTTAATATTTAGCAAAAAAAAGACGAAATAAACACGTTTACTATGTGAGGAGCCCCTTAATATTTTTTTTTAGTTTTTATTATTTGTTAATATAGAGTCAAAGGAAATACATCATTTTTAAAAATTTCAGCTTTCTGGCTATCACGGTTTATGAGATATGGCCTGGTGACAGACAGACAGACAGCGGAGGCTTATTAATAAGGTATGTTCTTAACCTTTGGGTACGTAACCCTAAAAATAAAAAATATTTAATGAAGGTCTCCTTTTAACTGACGAAACGCGGTGGAGGTTTTTGTTCGATGTGTTTATTTTTTATGTTGGACCAGACATTTTATAGAGTAGTTCGATTTATATTTGTTATATAGAGTATACTCGCAAGATGGTTCCCAAAAAGTTTTATAGCCATTAGTTTAGTATTTTTTTTAATTATACTTAAATAAACAAGTAAATAAATTTCAATGGACAAGTTACACAAATTGAATCTAGCCCCAAAGTAAGCAAAATATATGCTTGTGTTATGGGTGTTAGTCAACGATACTAATACATTTAAATACTTAAATAGATACCAGAATAAATTCAATAAACATCCAGACCCGGAAATGCAGACATCTAAATGTTGATCACACAAATGCCTGCCCCCGTCGGGAATCGAACCCTAGCCTCGCGGTTGGTTGATGTAGTTAGGCGTATTTAATTGTTTATGACAACATACTGCGTATTTTGGAATTAAAGACCATTTTATATAGTTTTGCGTGTTCTATAACTAATGTTCTATAACATATTTTAAACATATGAAATAGTATAGGATCTGTGATAACATTTATGGTGGAAAATATAACATCTATCCGAAGTCATCTATCTTTTCTTTGAATTCCTGTTGACGTGCAAATTAAGGAAAAGCTACAACATCTGTTTGATTTGTGTTTTTGAAATCTAATATAATTAAATTAAAAAACACATTTTTACACTGAAATATAAGACTAGACCTATCATTTATTTAACATTTTAGCTTAAATTACACTAAGGCGACCTTATCGCTTCAGAGAGATCTATGCCGGACAACCTTTGAGTGAAGAATCTGATATATACTAGTGGTCGCCCATTCATCGAAATTCGACCATAATACATTTTATTATCTTGTTGATAAGAACGCCATCTTCATTTCTCAAGACCAACTACTTTGTCTCCAAACTTTTTAGTGCGCCATCTGTGATCTTTTATCGTTATCATCAATATATTTGTTTGTGTGTGTCAAATGCATGGTAGTGTGGGTAATGTTTTATTTATTGATTTTAATGTACTTCATAAGCATTATTATTGAAAAATATTAGCGTTCTGCAGTTCTCCTACACATAAACTATAAGTGTGCCAAATTTTATGCTCCTGCGTTCGCGCAATTTTTGTAAAAGGGGTCCAATGTTTTGGCATCACGTATTAAGGTATAGATGTAAAAAACGTAAATAGTGAATAAATTTAATTTTATCTCATAGTAATCTTAGAAATACACATTTATACAAAATGGTGCGTTGCGAAACTAAATCTGACGGGCCTTTAACGGCCAATATTAATAATCAATCCTAATCCAAAACTCGCTGTCCACGATTGATATTTTGATCCATTTTTATGTTATCGCTTGCCAATAATATATCTGTGCACAGGATAAATATGGGAATGAGGTACAGGATAGGCCGGTGGATACGCAGCTATCTAGATTGCTTGAAATCCATTAGATTGAGATACATTATTAACATTGGCCGTTAGTCAGTCTGTCTAACTTCTAAGCTACGACATTGACGAGTACTAAAGGATGTCTAAAGTATTTTTCAAGGTCAACAGTAGCTACTATTTAATATAACCAAGAATCAAATAACAAATGAAAGTTGATCCCGAACATCGACGTGCTCGTATTAAAGGCAAGATCTTTTGAGTGTCAGATTAACATAAAAGCCGTCTCTATGCCGACAGAGCTGCTGATCATGCCTCATAACATATGATCAGTAAGTCTACAAGTCAGATTATTTTTATGGGAAGTCCTCATTGTAACTTTCTATAAATCTTTTATGGCTGAATAAATCCAAAATTTGTATTTTTTTGTTTTATTATAAAAAAACGAGCAGGCTTTGCTGATTTGACTAGTGCAGGTCTACCAACTAGCACTGGTATGGAACACGACCACAGCGAGATATACCTACTGAATAATTAAGGCAACGACAATATGGTATTATTATTTACTAATTTACTAGTGCATGCTAATGTGATATTCTGTGCTAGAAGCTTGCACCCGTATCAACTATTGTGTTAATAAACGTCAGTTGTTCTTCCTGCTCTGTTTGTACTTGTACTTAGTGTTTTCGGCTAGTCGTGGGTGCCTTGGTTGTACCTCTGCCTACCTCTTTGGAGATATGGGCGTGAAGATACTTTTTTTTTACTTCAAATTTTATAAAATTCAGCTTCACAATTCATGAAAACGTAACAGACAAATATAGCTATTATAATATTATGGATTGGTAATACAATACCTTTTAATCAGTGGTAGGCAGTTGGCACAACTCGTAGGTATAATATTTCACAGAATACATAACGTATCACTATGCGAGAACTAACATAACAGTAAATGTATGATCTCATACAACTTGATATTACATGAATAGAGTTACTGAGAAAGTTTTCCGGATAAACACTTTACGTGTCTAGTATATATTATATATATTTACAAAATATATCTTTTTACCGTCTCAATGGTTGAAGGATTTGTATCCTAAAAAAGACAGTACTTTCTATAATGTATTTAAAAAAGTATCTTCACGCCCATATCCCCGAAAGTGTAGGCAGAGGCAAAATTATTCCCTAACCATTCCAAAATATCTAAATGCACAACGTTCATATTCAAGTTTTCACTTCCGCCGGCACTCCCGGAGTGCAACCCGCCTTTTTTTCTACTTTCATGTTGTAACTTTGTTGTTTAATTTTTAACCAACTTTTAAAAAAGAGGAATTTCATGCTCGATTGCAGCTCTGTCCCGAAATCCTGATAATCAATAAATCAGGTAATTAAATTAAATAAATTCATACTTTGTACAAATAATAAAGGTTAAAGTAAAATATTTCATATTAATTTTAAATAAATTAATACATAATTTCAAGAAATGAAAACGATCAATATGTCTTTTCATATTAATGAATAACGCTTATTAAAAAAATATAAGAAAAAAAATGTAATTCCTATTAACTAATACAATGGACTATTAATAATTTCAGGTCTTTGACCTACACGATATAAGATGATTATTTACCACTAATTTAAAATTTTAATTAAATTTGTGTCTTAGTTTTAATTAACTTCTTCTATTCGCCTCTCTGGCGTACGTGAGGTCTCGGCTTGACTTCCGGGTCGGGCAATTCAAAACGTGATTTCTAATTACCATATGAAAACCACTTTGTTCAGGATTAGATAAGTAACCGATTGGCATGTCGCCTCTGTGGTCTAGCGGTTCACTTGTTGCACTTGACTGCATGAGGTCTAGGGTTCGATTAACGGGCCGGGCAACAAAAAGAACTTGGGGTTTTTCCAATTTGTTTATAAAAAACTTTGCTCGGGATTGGATATGTGCCCGGTTGGCGATAGGCTTGCCACCTACCACATTGTGGGTCTAAGTGTCTTCAGCTAGTCGTGGGTGCCCTGGTTGTGCCTCTGCCTACCCGTTCGGAGATATGGGCGTAAAGATATTTACATACTTAGCGATTGGCAAAAGGTTTGCAGGTGGCAAACTTTTTGCTAATCGGTTTGCCACCTGTCACGTTGTACCTATCACTGCGGAGAGATGGGTGTAAACACACCTTTTTTAATTTTTACATTTTTTATATTTTTTTTATATTTCTGTCAATAAACCTTTAACCTAGGAGTTTTCTGATTATCCGATATATATTAATACGACATTGAAAAACAATGCGCAAATTACAGCGGGAGCAGAGCCGGTTTTAGAACTAGCAGCACCGTGGGCGAAAACAAGGATACGAGGTAGTTTTTAGATATATTACATGTAAGTTTTGAGGAATTTTTAATTTTAGTGTTACTGTTATTTATAGTGTATACGTAAATACAATATATTATACGTTTCACTAAATTAAAGGAAGTATAAGAGACGGTATTTCGATAACCGATCTGGTGACCCTGACCAGCGCCCTGGGTGGTAGCAATACCGCGACCTACTCTTATGAGGCTGCTGAGCGGAAGGAAAAGTATTTTTTATATTTTATTTGTAAGTCCCAGTTTCACGCAGCTTCGCATGCGTAACTTGGCTTCTACTGCATCGATTTTGATGAAACAAAGCCTATGTGACTCAGAAATAATGTAGCATTCTAAAGGTGAAAGAAATTTTGAAATTGGTCCAGCAGTTTCGGAGCCTATTCATTTCAAACAAACAAACAAAAAATCAAATCTCTCCTCTTTATAGTAATATTTGTAATTATATCCAATAAACAACAAGCATTTAAGATGATTAGAACAAAAACAGTTTATCGAAAGTTTTGTGTTAGGTAGCCAAATTGGTTACTCGCTATTTTACGGTCGGAATTTAAGGTTGCATCTAAGGGGACAAAGTAAGGACTGATATTATCGGAGCAGAAATATGTAAAGCGATAGTATCAATCAAAACTAGTTATTAAACTCTACCATATAGTCATATCTGGCACTCGATACTCTCTACCTACCCTGTAAGAGATTTGGCGTGAAGATACGTATGTATGTATGTATATAGTCACACTCATAGTCTTAGTGATAACTCAAACTATACTCGCATTATATGAGTTGCCAGTCTGGTTGACCGAATCTTCAAAGGAACCAGAAACACACCCAGAGTATGTATGCGAATTGCCTTATCTTTAAAACTTAAAAAATAATCTCTCTACGTGCTGGCATTGTTGGTATTCTTAGCTAAGTTTTGCGCAACTTAATATTATTTTGAATGTTTTCCCGTTTAAAGAACACGCTTTGTCATCATTAAAATATTTTTATAATTCTCAAAATACTATGTCAAAGTTCTGCCCTGCTATTTTGTAAATGACAAAATTTTATCCCAAATCATAATAAGACCGTTTTCACAGTTTATGAGTTAGTTTCAATGTTAGAAAAGGGAAACTCAATGTAAAAATGACTATTAACCTAACAACATGATGTTTTCTTTTATGATAAGAAAAGCAATAGGCACACTGCTCTCCTGATGCTAAGAAAGTAACCTGTTCACCATAGATGTTATAATATAGGTATGCTGTTCTGCATCTACCTCTTCAGATGGTAACATGATATTGCCAAAATCATTACAGCGGCAGAAGTATGTAAGGCAGTGGATCTTTCTCCAGTCAAGTTACAGCATATCACTCTACTAAAAGTAGTGTTATAGGTATATTTATATGAAGATCTCTTCTACACAAGAGGCCTGCACCAACACAACCTGTACATTAAATAAAGGAACCAATAAGACCACTGGTGGAAAAGTTCTCTAACGAAATTTCTTCGGAGATCCAATAGCTTACTTATTCCTGCCGATATTATGTGCCATGTTCAATTCTGGCGAGTAGGGTAGCTAGAACACATGCACAATTGGCATACAACCTCGTTCACAGGATAGCGACGCTCCAATAATATCTATGGTGTCTATAGGGCACGGTCGTATTTTAACATCAGGAGAGCTGTTAGCTTGTTCGTTGTCATGTCACATGAAAAGGATAAGTAATATTAATCTAGACTTTCGCCTCCTTTTCCTCTTTTTCACTTTTCAATTTAAAAGTAATTTTAAATGAATTTCAACTATTACTTATTACATGTTTGTACTTTATTATTTTTATTTTTCTTGTGGAACAGGTGTCTTAGGCTGGTCGTGGGTGCCCGGATAGTGCCTCTGCCTACTGCTTTCAGAATATGGGCATGAAAATACTTTTTTTAAATCTTTAGCAATTTTACAAACACGAGATATGATAAATTTTGGCATTGAGTTAAAAGTTAAGATACCATAACAATGTTAACTATTATAATCCTTTTCCCATGACATTAGAATCGGACATTGACCTTAATTGCATAATTGCCACATTAAATACGCAAGAATGTTTCTTTTTTCATATTTAAGCTGTTCAGTTTACATAAAAAAATATTCCTTAAACCAAAACAAGTTAAATAGGTAACACGTTTCTATTTTTGAAAAGTGACGTTTGAGTGACAGTGACATAAGAGTGACGCTTAAAAACAAATCTTAATGAGGGTCGAGGGTTATAACCTTGAGTTAACTTTCAAAAACAGAGTAGGGGAGACCGAGGTGAGTTGTGAAAAAGGAGAGTTGTGACATTGTTGATTTTTTGGAACCCATTAACGGATATTGAGCTCGCAATAATGTACGTATATGGAGGTTGGACACTAATTCCCGCACTGTGATAGGTGGCAAGCCTATCGCCAACCGGCCTATATCCAATCCCGGGCAATATTATTTTTATAATAAAATTGAAAATATACATTTTCTAATTTTTTTTGTTGCCTGACCCGGGGATTGAACCCGGGACAAAAAATAAAGTCCGACGCCGAACCGTTACTCCACTAAGGCGATATGGTTTATACATCAGAATTACTAAGCTACAATATGTACAAAAAAAAAAGACAGGTGGATTCAAAACTTGAAAGTTAAAGTTGTGTATTTTTGATATTTTGGAATGGTTAGGGAATATTTTTGCACGATTTGCTTTAATTATCAGAATGAAAGTACTATCATTATATGGTAGAACACAATATTCATTTATTGCACTATCGTACACAAACATGACAACATGAACATTCGCGCAAGCGCCCTGCGCCGTCTAACAGCAGGCGCAGGCATATTTTAGCCGCACCGTAGAAAGAGAGGGGGATACTTCCTCTCCTACCCCGCGCCAGCTGTTTACTCTCCAACCGTCTCACGAATTTTTGATTAGGTCACGTTTAGAAGTTTTTACCCATTCCAAAAAAAGTGCGCAATGCCGCTAAAGAAGTTTTCACTTCAAAGCCGCAAGTGGAAGCTAATATACAATGATTGAGAGCCCTCTCCTTTGTGGATGATCCCGAAGTAAATCAAACTAATCGTCCAACCATTACTGAACCTTAACAACCTGCAGGATAACAGATCACAGGCCCCAAGCCGTCTCAGCCTTCCTTAGCATTCAAGCCGCGAGGCAAGAAACTAGTTAAATAATTGACCGCAATACTAAGGGCATAGACCCTTCATGTAAATGTACTTTAAACGGCTTTTAATTTATTACAAAATTAAACAGTAGGTATGTTTATACAAAGTAATTAGTATGGAAGAATATGAGTTTATAAACTCTCTGCTATTAGTAATTTGTTGAATGTTTTTAGTTAAAAATGTAGTGGTATTTTTGGTTCTTAGATGTTGATCGGAAGGTCCCACAGGAACATTTTTTTCGGATAAAAACTATCCTATGTGTTAATCCAAGTTACCCTCTATGTATGTGCCAAATTTCATGAAAATCGGTTCAGCAGTTTTTGTGTGAAGGAGTAACAAACATATTAATAATTTATTTGGAATAAGACTGACATAAGCGTGGATGTATGTAGTATCATAGCTTCTAAACGAATGGACCGGTTTGGATGCTGTATTTTTTGAACTGACATGATCGAGATTTACAATTTAGGTTCATAGCTACGATTTGCTGATAGGGTTTAAAATAAAACGCAATGTTAAAATTAACACAGTTAACATCTAACAGTTGGTATAAAGGTCGACTGTCTTTCCCTGGATTGGAAATGTGCCCATTGATGACAGTTTTGCCCCCTATCACATTGTAGGACTTAATGTCTTCGGATAGTCGTATGTGTCCTAGTTTTATCTCTGCCTATTACTTCAGGGATATAGGCGTAAAGACATTTTTATATAATCAATTACTATGATAATAAGGAAGGATTTTTTTACAAATCAGCTAAACCAGATAGGTAACCAAATTCACATTTTTATGGTTATTGTTCTACGCGTCTGTAACTTGGTTGCTAATTATTTGTGACGTAAATACCATAAAAAACTCACTATACAGAGGTTATATAGCACTAAGAACAAAGTTCATTTGGATATAATTATGCATAAACATTATACGAAAGGTGGTGATCTTACGAGATAATGGTCACATTAAGATACGACCATATGTAATTATAGATAAAACTATATTTTTAAAACTTTAAATGATGTTTCAAACAATAAATAATTCATGAGAAATCTATTATTTTTAGTTGGTATTTTAATCCTACTAATATGTTAAGTTTGTTACTTGTTCACGAAAAAACTGCGCAACTGATTTTCATGAAATTTGGTATACACATAGAGAGTAACTTGGATTACCAAATAGTATAGTTTTTATCCCGAAAAAATGTTCCTGTGGGATCGTTCACCATGCGGGCAGCGAATCTGGCAACATCTAGTATATCATAAATTTAAACAGCTGTCTATATTATCTTAAATTATTGTCTTATACATACCTATTCTCCGCTTATGTAATTACTTAATAATTTATATTGTTGTCAAACTAAGTTACGAGTTTCGTAAATTTTTCTTCGCATTGGTACATTAGTCTTACCTTTCCTAGTTTTATGAGTAGGGTAAAGGTTTAAGCCACAGGTTGGCAACGCAACAATAACATGGGTCACGAAATCTATTCTAATCTAATTTAAATCTAATCTGTGTTATAGAAAAAAGAGACTTTTTATTTAGTAAGGCACAAAATTTAGTAAAAAATACAAAAATAATAAAATGAAGGTTATTTCTAGTCGGTAGCTAAAAAATAACAAAAGCGACGTTAAAAGGTTAGTTTAGAAAAAGCGAGGGAAATATCGAATATCCTTAAAATGGGGCCAAAAATGTATGATGCTGCGAGGTCGTCGATATCTTCTGTATGCAAGGACGGTAAGTGCTCAAGTTTATTACTAGGAGAATTGAGTTTAATTTAAAAAAAATATTTCTAAAATTTTTAGAGAAAGTAAAATTGTAGAAAAATAATTTTACTGTCTATTAAATTTTAATACACCACGAACATATTATAAGTGTACGTATTTTTCGACACATTCAAGTGTATATAGGGCTTATTTGGAATTAATAGAAAAAGTATCTTTACGCCTATATCCCCGAAGAGGTAGGCAGAGGCACAACCATTGCACCCACGACTAGCCGAAGACACTAAGTCCCACAATATGATAGGTGGCAAGCCTATCGCCAACCGGGCACATATCCCAGGCAACGTTTTTTTATTAGAAAATTGGAAATCCCAATTTTAATTTCGTTGCCCGACCCGGGATTCGAACCCGAGACCTCATGCTGTCAAGTCCAACAACTGAACCGCTAAACCACACAGGCGATTAATAAAATAAGGTATTTTACACACAGACTATTATTAAAATACCTTAGCTAATAATACAATAAGCATCCCAATATTAATTATTATATTTGTACACTAATCACTATTAACTTTCAATGTATTAAATGTTACACTTCTTCGTTCTTACTGCTATAAACTATGCTATAAACAAAGAGTATATAAATACTACGTAATAAGAGACGGATCTTCCATAGATATATAGCAAACCCGAATGTTGTATGAAGTTTGCCTAAAGTGACACTTGACAGACACATAGTGAAAAGGAATAATACCCCTTTAATTTGAAAGTAAGTCTAAAGGTTGGCGAAATAAAACTACGCATGGTAGTTGTAAAAGCCATAAAAAGTGTCATATGATTTAGGTGAATAAAAAACATAGCAAACTTGACACATATTTTTTATGTAAATGTTGAGCCAAACTGGTTATAAATAAAATATTACAGTGGATTAATATAGGGATCATTTTTCTTTCTTTTTTTGTCTTTTTATATTTTATTTTTTGATACCAAGAATTACTTAAACATTATAAATTTAGTTTATAACAATATTAGCGGCCTAACCCTTCGCATGGGTATAAAATATACATATAAACCTTTCTCTTCAATCACTTTATATATTAAAAAACCGCATCAAAATCCGTAGCATAGTTTTAAAGATTTAAGCATAAAAATGGACATAGGGACAGAGGAAGTGACTGTGTTTTATGCTATGTAGTGATGTACTATTAAATTACCATTGCGCAAAAGTGTATTAAATAATAAAATAAAATTTAAATAAAATTCAAGTCGCAAATAAATTTTAATTCTGTTAAGAACAATGAACATTAGCATAAAATTACGTGTCTTATTAATTTCAACGTCACCTTAACACTTACGTCAATGACATTTTAAGTGTTACAAAAATCTCAAACAGAATAAATCTGCTGTTTTGGCAGTTTCTAAACTTTTATTATTATTTTTAGTATAGTGTTTTTGGAATCAGCGTCTAATTAAGACTTAGTGTTTATTTAATAGAAAGAAAGAAAGAGAAAACTTTTTGAAAAAAAGGTATTTTTTTTTATTTTTAAAATTAAATGTTAAATACACTCGATGAAATCCACATGTAAACCATGTCAAATGTTGTAATTTGTATTTTTTTTGTTTCCAATACCAAAAAAATCAAATGGTTTACGCAATAAAAAAATGTAAGGATATTTTTCCAGAATTAAAAAAACTCAATGAAAGTTTATTTCACGTTTATATACGGTAGGTACCTAATTTCCGAAATGAAACACAATAGTTACTGACATTTTGAACTCGATGCCTACTATCAACATGTAAATCACTTCAAGTGTTGTTCATGAAGAAAATACTCATTTATTTTGTTTAAAAAACAGTATTTTTTTTATTTTGTTTCAAAAACAGTATTTTTTTTTATTTTGTTTCAAAAACAGTATTTTTTTCCTGTCCCGTCAAACAGTATAATTTAGAACGGCTATAACATTTTGACTTAGAAAATACAATTAGTTATACAAATGATAAATCAAAAAATAAAAACTCCTTATTTTATATTTATGTTAAGTAGATATCTATTTACAGATCAGTTAGGTAAGTTCTAAACATGGGTTTAAGTTTTAATGTCTATCTAAAAAAAATGTCAGTCATATGTGTGCATATTCGCTCATCCGGTTCATAACGGCACAACTTACATTGAGTTAATTTTTCAGGGTCGAGATTTAAATATAAATAGAGGCTTATTTTATTTAATTTTGTGTTTTCTATCCTCAAGAGATTTCATTAAAAATATATTATTATAGATTATGTTAGTAAATTATGTAATTTTTATCACTTATGCCTAAAAAGTCATTCTCACAATTTTGGTAATTGTGCCATTGTTGAACTGGATGAGCGATTATGAAGAAAAATTTAAAAAATTGCGAAACTTTGTTCGAAGCATAGAAAAAATGCAAAAAGAATAGTTGTTTGTTTTTTTTCTACCCATGCAAAAAAATTGTTATTTATACAATAAAATGTATCTTCATCGCAAATACTTAGCTTAAATTAAAATTTTACCATAATTTAACTGCATAACTGAAACTGTTATAGGTACCTCGTAAAAAAATAATATAAATTATCCAAGTTTTTTTTGCAACTATAGAAAACGTTTCTTTTAATCTAATGTTCTATAGAAAATATTTGCATTTCATTATTGTAAGTAGGTAATACACCTATATCATGTTATTAATAATTAGAACAGTATATTTTAACAATCGAGAACTCTAATATTATCGTAATGACGTTCATTAGCATTGATAAAGGCTAGTTTATCGAATTAAAATATATGTCAAGATTACAAGATAACGATTGTGTCATTTGCCACCACTATTTAATTTCTTAAGCCCACTTGCAAGTCCCCGGGTTAAATATTTAACTCAAAGTTAGCTCTTCTAACGCAGGAATAATTCAATGTTTATTTGACATTTTAACCCTTTATTAAACTTAACCCAGGAATGTGCTAGTGGCCCTTATAGTTTAAAAGCACTGAATGTTAAAAACTGATGTTTATTAAAATTTATATAAAAGCAAATACATAGTTAAAAAATACCCTCATTTGAAATAATTACACTAAAAATCTTTAAATTTTAATTATTATTTTAAAAAGGTAGAACAAAATATTATTCACTTTTCTTTAAATTAGAATAGGAATAAAAAATCATTATAATCACTTCAACTTATATATTATTATTTTTATTTTAAATAACTAGACATTATTATATTATTCAAAATTATGTAAACCACTAAAAACAGTTTAAAACACTTACCGAGAAACAATCGTGCAATTGCCTATAAAAGTGATGAGAACAGTCGATTAAAAACGGATTCGATATCGATGAAAAATACGAGTCCTGAAGGATTTTTTCCGAACACTATCTTCTCACTGACGCACTGTCACTTTTCAATTTGTGCACGGCCGGCTTTTTATTCTGTGGACATTATGCCACGTCGTGCGGCGATAGGCACTAGGCGGCGTGGTATCAGGTCGATGGTTCGGTGAGGACTGACGATGCCAGAGTTGACTACACGCTACCCGCTTCGCTGCACCGACGCGATTGCGATTTCAATGGACATAGAAATTGGAATAATTGACATAATGCGCCCCTGTTTCGCGAACATCTAGTATATATTTTCATGATTATTTAGTTTTCGTTAAGATAATTTAGTTTAGTTTCATAGTTTTTATTTCTCACGGAAACCCATACAGTGATCTGATCGTGACACTTTATTTAGGGCGCGATTGAGAAAATAGTCTAAGATCTGAAGTTAGGTCGACCTACACCGAGCTGATAATAGAATGAAACCGGTTTTGTAGCAAATTTAGTATATCAGAAAATAAAGTAGGTATAAGACGAAGTTGCATAGGTTTGGTTGCTTGTTATTTATCTAGATTGCCAGGTATAAATAGATAATTATCGATGTTAGTTACTTTCACGGATCGGTCAATAGAAAAAAAAAATCAACATATGTGCAGTTTTATTATAACTTTAATTACAATTTATGTTGATATAGACGGTTGCCTGAAAAAAAATGGAAACATGAAAAATATTTTTTCTTAAGTAATTAAAAATATTCGGTCCAGGATTTGTTTAGGCAACCCACTTGTAATATGATCGCCAATATACATACTTGACTATAAAAAATGTTTTATTCAATTATCAGCTCGGTGTAAGTCGATGTAGGTTCGGATCTTCTACTAAAATAACTTGAATTCAAATATTTCAACATCACGCATATCCAAAAACATTGCAAATACCCACATATCTACATAAATAAAAATTAATCCCCTTCAACTTATTATATCACTTCAACTTATATATTATTATTTTTATTTTAATTAACTCTAGACATTATTATATTATTAAAAAATATGTAAACCACTAAAAACAGTTTAAAACACTTACCGAGAAACAATCGTGCAATTGCCTAAAAAAGTAATGATAACAGTCGATTCCAAACGGATTCGATATCATCGTCATTCTTGGTCATCGTATCATGCCTAATGTTAGGACAAGGTTCTTATGAATAGAAAAACCGGGAAAAGTCCAAGGAAAATAGAAAACAATTCTTTCACTTTTTAAATACATATCTACTATTAATAACTTTTAATGTCAAGCTGCACAAAGTTTGTCGGGTCAGTTAGTAAATCTTATCCTATCGTATTAATATTATAAATGCGAAAGTTTGTAAGTATGAATGTATGGATGTTTGTTACTCTTTCACGCTCGAATGGCTGAACGGATTTGTTTGAAATTTGGAAGACAGATAGATTGTGACCTGGATTAACATATAGGCTATTTTAATCCCGATCGCACACCGGGTTTCTGTGAAAACGCGGGCGAAGCCGCAGGTAGCAGCTAGTATTACATAAATAAATGGTTTGTAGACGTAATAGTTTACATGAAAAAATAATTTTGCTGAATGTGAACTAGGTATAACGTCCACGATCTTGAATAAGCTTAACCGTATTATGGCCAATTCGAGACTATTAATTAGTCTAAATAAATATTTTATTTTTAAATCAGAGTTCCGAGATACACACTCTTTTTAAAGATAGAAAACTTTTCTTTCTGTTAGCAATTATTTTGCCTCTGTGGTCTAGCGGTCCGACTGCATGGGGTCCCGGGTTCGAATCCCGGGTCGGCCAACATAAAGAAAATTGGATTTACTAATTTAGAGTTACTAATTACACACATAACATTAAAAATAAACTAAATATGTACACATGTAGAACGCTCAAAGTGTGGCATGCAGATGCTTTTTAGCTGTTTTTTTAAAGAATCATGAATTTCGCAGCAACTAATTTCTCAAGGTAGAGAGTGCAGTGCAGTGCCAGGGCACCCAAGACTAGCCGAAGGCACTAAGTCTCACAATGTGATAGATAGCAAGTCTGTCGGCAACCGGGTACATATCCAATCCCGAGCAACATCTTTTTTAATTAGAAAATTGGAAATACCACATTTTCTTTTCGTTGCCCGACCCGAAATTCAAACCCGGGACCTCATGAAGTAAAGTATAACACTTCGATCGCTAGACCACAGAGGCGATAATATAGGACATATATAATAATGTAGCAGGATGATATAGGACAAGTGTGTATGAAAGTACCATATATAATTATTAACAAAATAATCATACTAATATGTATTGTGAAGCTAATGAATATATGAAATATAGATTACAAACACATTAATTAGATATATTACCGGCTTGAGTATTTCGTAACACATTAATTAGGTACACTATCGGATCGATTATTTCGTTTAGCTTCATTAAAAATGTCCTAAAGTAAGCATTGATTCAGGTCAAACTTATTGCCCAGATTAACGAACCGTAAAAAATACAAAAATGCTAAACTATTGTCTCTAAACACACTTTAAGTACGCAACATAAATTTAAAATTCCTTTTCTTAATTTCGTTTAAAATAGTCGAAATAAAAATGCGCCCGTACAAATCCACTCAAATTCGGTACGGAAAAGTGACTGACGTATGGCACGTTCATACATTTTTTTTAATTGCTGCATTCGAAATTTAAAAATATTTATATGTTTGTGTTTAAAAATTTATATGTAGGACATAGCCATACAACTAACATAATTTTAAACGCACATACAAAAAAAAATCAATGGCCCAGCCAGGCGTCAGTCACTTTTCTGTCCGGATTACGAATGTGTGAGCCGGTCTTATAACATTTATTCAAGTCCGGAAACACAAATTCCGTACAGAAAAGTGACTGACGTGTGGCAAGTTCATTTATTTTTTTCAAGATTACTGCATTCCAAATTTTAAAATATTCATGTATATGTAGGGCATCGCCATACACTCGAAATTTCAAACGCAAATCCAAAAAAATCTATGGACCTGCCACACGTCAGTCACTTTACTGTCCGGAATTACGAATGTGTGAGCCGGCCTTATAACATTTATTCAAGTCCGAAAACATTATAAGAAACGTAATGTGTATTTCGCTGCGGTGTGTAACTGAAAAACCGGTCCAGACATAGCGAGTCGTACGATAATCACACCACTTCTATTCGCAAATCACGTTCATTTTCTCGAGGAATCGTGAACGTTAACATTGTTTTATCATTTACACGCAGTAAAGCTGCAAAAAACTAAAGCCATTAATATTATACCACAGACTATTAAGAGACACGTTCAGACCGCCATCTGGGGAACATTGGCGTTAAACCGTGTGCAAGATTTGAATGCGACATATAACACTTTCATTTCTTTTTTTAATTGCAACTAAGCTGAAGAAGCTAAGGAGCTATTATATTATAATTCATAAGAACTGTATTATACATTGGTTTCAAAACAATCACTAGTTTTACCATTTGATACTGGCAGTTATGTGACATAAAGTATTTCTTAAAAAAAGGAGTCAGCACGCTTTTTATCGTGGAACCTTTTGTCAAATTTCGTTTGAAATAATAAATAAATAAATTTATTTCAAAAACAAAACATTAGAACCTTCATACTTTAATGAAATTAAAACATATTAACGAATCCAAATTAATTATGCGACTTTCCAGGGGTTTCCAAACTAGACAAAGGAATACATTGGGAATGAATTTGGTCGTATTTTTTTTACATTTATTGAATTTAGTGTAAATTATGAGTGAAATTAGTTAATTAAGGTGGGAATTAGTTTAATTTTGTTCAGTGACAGTGCACAAATGAAATAATCATGAAGAAATTAGTGTATCGTGTATTTTCGCTGCCGCCAAATCTCCCAAAGTGAGCTTGTGTAAAGTGAACACCGTTTTACTCAAGACCCTGACGTGACTTTGTAAATAGTGACTAATGACTGTATAAGAATAATTAATATGGAAGACATGTAACTAATTATTTCTGTATAAGAATTAATTAATATGGAAGGCGTGGCAGCATGGCCTAAAGGTCCTAGCCGGCCCCAGAAACGGGCAAATTAACTTGAAAAAAAGAAGAATTTTGACAAGTTGTGTCTGAATACTATTTCTGTCAACAATGTAATTGCTGGAATTTAGCATTCAGTTAACAAGCTTATATACAAGAATTTAGTATATAAGTCTGCCTGACCTAAAGCGTAATTAATTTCACATATATTTTTATATAAAAGAAAGTTGTGTTAGTTACACTATTTATAACCCAAGAACGGCTGAACTGGTTAGGCTAAAACTTGATAGGGAGATAGTTTAGAACTAGGAGACGGTTATAGGATATTTTTATTCCGTTTGATTGAGGGAAAATACAAAAAAATATTTTAATTCTTACCATACAAACTGAACGGATGAAAGTTCGCCGGAATCAGCTGATGTGTATTGCTACTGATCAGCCTTTCCCAAAGTGGGCGATAACGCCCCCTTGTGGGCGCTGGAAGCCTAGAGGGGGGCAGTATAAATCTTGAAAAAAATGTTTTTTTTTAAACTAGGCGCAACAAATATGTTATTGAGGTTATTGACAAGAAAAAAACGAGGGGGGGGGTGCTACAAAACAACTGATTTTCAAAGTGGGCGTGTCAAAGGTCTGGGGGAGACCTATACTAAGCAATTACCACTTTCATAAATAATCTATATTTTAATACGTGATGCCAAAACTTTGAACACCTTTTTAAGAAAAAAAACGGAGGAGTATGAAATTTGCCATACTTATAGTTTATGTGTAGGAGAAGTGCAGAACGCTAATATTTTTCAATAATAATGCTTATAAAGTACATTATATCAATAAATAAAACATTACTCTTAACATTACCATTACCATGCATTTGACACACACACAAACAAATATATTGATGATTACGATAAAATATCACAGATGGCGTCCTAAAAAGTTTGGAAACAAAGTAGTTGGTCTTGAGAAAGAAGATGGCGTTCTTATCAACAAGATATCAAAATTTATTATGGTCTAATTTCGACCAATGGGCGACCACCAGTAGATATAAATATCTCTGGACAAATTATACAAACTGAATCTAACCGCAAAGTAAGCAATTGTATGCTTGTGTTACGGGTGTTAGTCAACGATTCTAATACAAATAAATACTTAAATATACATCTGAATAAATTTAATTAATAATACTACTTAATTAGAAAAATAAGTTTGAAGTTAAATAAATATTATTTTTTAGACTAAAGCAATAACTCGAATTTAATATGCATTTAAATTGCATTTTTCAAGTACTTAATATTAGTAATCTGCCCTTAATTTTTTCGTTTAATTTGAATTTGTTACATATTTTTCTAATTATTTACAACAACGGTGTCTGTTTCCAAAACTCTAAAATATGGTTTATTACTTATTAATATTAGCTAAAAATTAAAATATAGATAAAAAATCTAAGATCATGTCGCAAATGAAAATACGCATTAACTAGAACATATCTTAAAAAAATCCACTGGTTGGATCTTTATCAAACTTAAATAGGGCGAGTTGGAAAGAACCAACATTAAAAAAAAGTCAGTCAGTTTCTAAAATAAAAAAGTATACATCCATATCCCCGAAGGGGTAGGCAGAGACACAATCAGAGCACCCACGACTAGTCGAAGACACAAGTCCCATGATGTGATAGGTGGCAAGCCTATTGTCAACCGGGCACGTATCTAACCCCCCTCGGGCAATGTTATCTTTAATAAAAATCTTTGATAAAGCTATGGGTAGCAGACATTTGTACTCTTTTTTGCTCTCAGCTTTTCAGCTCTAAATTTATTTTAGAGGTTTTTACTAAGTCATAAAAATTTAAAAAAATGTAGTTTCAGAAAAAATAATGAGTGTAATTCAACACTGTTTGTTGCGTTCGAAAACTGTATTTACAAGTATGAATGTTTTTTTTTGTTTTATAGAAACTTTTACAAAACTTTCTTTATTGTCGTCCCTTGTTTTTTCATACATCTGTTTTAATTTTATAGCCAAGGTCACTGAGTATTGTTTGATATAAAAAAAATCGTAAAAGTAATGAATAAAAATCAAGCAATAGTCAGTGACAGTAGCTATAAAATTTAATGCAGGCGTATATAATGGTCCGACGTCGGACTTGGCTTCTTGATGTCCTGGGTTCGATCCTCGGGCAACAAAAAAATAGAAAATGTAAAAAAAAAGAATCTTCACGCCCATATCCCCGAAGATGTAGGCAGAGGCACAACCAAGGTATCCACGACTAGCCGAAGACACTAAGTCCCACAATGTGATAGGTGGCAAGCCTATCGCCAACCGGGCACATATCCAATCCCGAGCAACGTTTTTTTATTAGAAAATTGGAAAAACCCAATTTTCTTTTTTATTGTCCGACCCGGGATTCGAACCCGGGACCTCACGCAGTCAAGTCCAACAACTGAACCGCTAGACCACAGAGGCGATAGAAAATGTATATTTTCAATTTTCTGATAAAAAGAACGTTGCCCGGGATTGGATATGTGCCCATTTGGCGATAGACTTGCCACTATCACATTGTGGGGCTTAGTGTCTTCGGCTAGTCGTGGGTGCCCTGTCTGTGCCTCTGCCTAACTCTTTGGGGATATGGGCGTGAAAATACTTACTTACCTACTCATATAGAGTGGTATAAGTTATTAAGTTATCAGCTTTGTGTACAACAAAATTAATAAAAATAATACTTATACTTATGTCATACTTAAATGTATAACTCTTTTAGTATTTCTGAGTGTATTTTACGATATATGCTCGGGCGCAAAATTAAAATTATTATGTCTTCAAGGTTTTTGCCAATCGCAGATGTAATGATTGATTTCTTTATCAGCTCTATCAAGTCATATAAATTATGACTAGGTTACAACCTTCCCTTCAAGGCACGACTTATACACAAATCGTATATATTTACTTTGCTAGGTACATAATGTTTCGTTTGTCTTTTGAAACGGTCTCTTGATCTAGCGGTTTAGAGTCGGACTTGTCTTCAAAAGAGTCCTGGGTTCGATTTCCGTATAGGGCAGCTAAAAATAGAAAACCTGTATTAAAATTTTCTAATAAAAATGACGTTGCTCGAGATTGGACACGTTCCCGGTTGACAATAGGCTTGCTACCTAACGCAAGGAGGAACTTGTGTCTCCTACTAGTGGTGGGTGCCTTTTTTATGATATTGGAAGGCAAACAAGCAGACGAATTTCCTGACGGTAAGAAATCAACGCCGCCTAGAGACACCAAAGGTAGTAATGGTGCGTTGCTAACCAGAAACCGGGACCGGGACAGAACCGGGAAAAGTAAGTTTACCGGCTACCTTATCCCCCGAATCGATACACATCAATGGCAAGCGCTAATGCTACGGCGGCAGGAATAGGTAGCCTGTGCTCGCCTTTTCGAGCTGCCTGGCACAGGAAGGCAGATGGTCTATTCTGCAAAGGAGCCCGGACCAACATAGGTTGTGCCTCTGCCTACTGTTCCGGGGATACGGACGAGAAGACAAATTTTAAGTTAAGTACATCATCTCTAAAAGAGCCAAATTCTGTAGTATACTCGTAACATTATTAAAAAATGATATTAGAAAGCAAACATGTAGACAGATTTCCCGAGTAAAAAAAATCATTTTTGAATAGTAGTATTATACTCGTAACATTATTAAAAAAATGAGATTAGAAAGCAAACATCTCGTCAGGTTTCCCGATTATAAAAAAATCATTTTTGAATAGTAGTATGCTCGTAACATTATTAAAAAAAATGAGATTAGAAAGCAAACATGTCGACAGGTTTCCCAATTATAAAAAAAACATTTTTGAATAGTAGTATGCTCGTAACATTATTAAAAAAATGAGATTAGAAAGCAAACATGTCAACAGGTTTCCCGATTATAAAAAAACATTTTTGAATAGTACGTTGCCAACCTGAAGTGCGAGTATTAAGAATAAATTAACAGGCTTCCTCCCAACCTGCTCGTGGAAGTGGTGAGCGTTAAGATGCAGATACTTGGCGCATATAAAACTACTACTGTATTGACATGCAGAAGATCCAGCGCAAAAAATTTAGCAGGATTGTCTTTAATTAATTAATTATTTAAGCTAAATAAAACCGCAAAAAACCCGACTTCGATTTCACTGTCACATCACACAAAAACACAAAAAACGAGTTGCATTCCGGGAGAAGTGGAAACTTGAATATTAACGTCGTGCATTTTTGATATTTTGGAATGGTTAGGGAACAATTTTGCACGAATTGCTTTAAATCAGTATGAAAGTGCTATCATTTATGTGGTAGAATAATATTCATTTATTGCGCTATCGTACACAAACATGACAACACGACCATTCGCGCAAGCGCCCTGCGCCATCCTACGAATTTTCGATCAGATCACGTTTACTGACGCGAGTTTAGCAAGTTTTTACCCATTCCAAAAAAAGTTCGCAACGCCGCTAAAGAGTTTTCACTTTAAAAAGTTGAGAATTTTCTTCAATGTCCCTGGGATTTCATCACTTCCAGAGTTGGTGACAATCAAACCACTTTGAAAGGTTGCCCTTTCATATTTCAAAAAAGGAATTTTCAAAATCAGGTAATGAAGTCATCGATTGACATTTAATATAAAAAATGTGATGAAGTCGTACTTAAGACCTCGTTCCTCTAACGGCCAATGTTAATAACGTATCTCAACCTAATGGATTTCAAGCAATCTAGATAGCTGCGTATCCGCCGGCCTATCCTATACCTAATTGCCATATTTATCCTGTCCACAGATATGTTATTGGTAAGCGATAACATAAAAATGGATCAAAATATCAATCTTGGACAGCAAGTTTTGGATTAGGATTGATTATTAATATTGGCCGTAAGCTGACAACATAAGGTAAGGCATAATGGTTTGGACAACTGCCAAATTCTTGGCTCACTTAGATATATAAACCCCACGATTAGAAACTAGCGTTTGTACATTCTGAATATGGAAAATGGGAAATTAAAAAAATGCGCGGAAACTATTTTTTTATGGCAAAAGTTTGAACATGCAGGCCTCTCCCATGATGGCAATAGATAACCGCAGCCTAGACACCATAGATGTTGCAGGTAC